>LGRX02020857.1:26281-53600 GCA_001247695.2 Cymbomonas tetramitiformis
CAAACCATCTCCCAACACACCCTAGACCATGCACAAACAAACCCCAAACCATCTCCCAACACCCCTCATACAGCCAGTACAGGGGGGCCTGTACCAGTGAAATCGGTACAGGCGGGCCTGTACCGAAAAACACGGCCGGTATATACCAGCGGCGGGCTCATACCGCGGGGGGGTCATGCCAATCGGTACAGGCGGGCCTGTACCAGTGGAATCGGTACAGGCGGGCCTGTACCAGTGAAATCGGTACAGGCGGGCCTGTACCGAAATCGGCTGGTATATACCAGCGGCGGGCTCATATCGTAACATATATATGGAACTAAAGGTAAGCACGGACAGAGATGTGTGGGTGGGAATTTCATACTTGCAAGTGGCAGGACTCTTCTAAAGAAATCCTGACTCAGGAGTGGTGAGTATCTACACAATTTAGTACTGTGTCCGGTCTGTGAATCAAGTAGGGGCATACCAAATTTACATAAGGAGGCAGTCAGCAGGCTCTGTGCTCTGCAGAATGTAGTAAGGGGTGAATGCTTTTTACATTTTCCAAGCAGCACTCTATTTCCATATAAGAAACCGTCAGCACAAGTGGATGCACTGATTCTTCTGGTTTTTTGTCAGAAGATGTAGCCAGCTGCTTTCTGGGCTGGAGTAGGAGAATTGAGAGCGCCGTAGGTATCACAATTTATGTCTCACTGAATCTTCCAGAAATGTTTGAGCCACCTTGTCTTGCAGCCGTAGCAATTTCTTCTTTTCTCTGGAAACCCGCAGCTTGCTAGAGAATTGGGGACTTAGCCATCATCTCGAGGCCAACTGGACACCACCGCAAACAACTTCGTCTGGAACAACTTCAAAGCTTCATGTGCCTTGAGGTGTTTTGCATCCGTACCGGCGGGGCGCGGGGCGCTGGCGCGGGGCGCTGGCGCGGGGCGCTGGCGCGGGGCGCTGGCGCGGGGTCGTGGATGCGAAAACGCGCCACAAATGCAGGCAGAGGCGGAAATCAGAAAAGCTCGATGACGCCCATAGAGGCGTGCCTCTAAAGTTTTGCAATGATCAAGCGATGCTTGGTCTGAAGAACTCTCGGATGTCGGCATGACGGACCCGAGCACGCGACTGACAAAGGGGCACGATCCCACAACATTCGCCCATCGCCTGAGGCATAGGCCATGTCCGAAGTTGCGGTTCCAACAACGACAGAAGAAAGGGGGGCAGGCGTTGCGCTCCCACGAACGCCGGCTGAGAACAAAACAGATGACGCAAGAACTGAACTCCCCCCCCGACGCCGGAAGCTTGCTCAATCGTGTCAAAGAAATCAGTGACGCGCGTCCGACGCCAAGCCGGATGGCATGTCGCGTCAAACACGCTCAGTGGGTACGCAAACATTGCGCCCATGCCCTGTGACAAAGGTAAGGCAAAGCGAATACTCCTCACAAAAACTGGCGTGCGCCAAACGAGAACGAGGACGCGCAGACAAGAAAGTATTGCAATAATGATTTTTTGGAGAAACAGAAAACGAGACACGTGTGCAGCCTCTGCGCGAGCCTCGCAAAGGAGGCAGGAAACGGACACGGCGAGCGAGTCAGCAGCGACGCGAACTCCCTCAACTGCAGAGATCCCCCCCCTTGCGGCAACAGGTAACAAACACCTGCTGCAGTGCTAAGATGAAATAAAATACTGAGCAGAGTGTTTTATAGAGTCTCACTGGCAGCAATGACACGAACACTGGTGACAACACAGGTCGAGGGGTGACCGACGGGTGACCCACTGTCCGTTTTCGCAGTCTGTTTTCGCAGTCTGGGCATTCAGGCACAAGCTAAGGTGCCAAGCTGTTGCGAAGGCAAAACAATAATGAGTCCACTAGCCAGTTTGCCGAGCATCGGAGTATTTAGCGGTCGGACTGTAACAAGGTATATTATCGATTGTTTGATATTCTGATATATTGATAGTATCAAAATAATAATATCATCACAAAAAAAAAACGTCTCCGCGTCCTAAGGGCGCAAGCACGGTAAAAATGTTTTTTCGTGCAATATATTTATGATAATATTTTGGTTTTGAGAAGACGTTTTCCCCAGAATATTGTCGACTAGAAAGGTATAATTCGTCCCCTATCTTGCCTTTTACAGTGAGATATGGGACTCTGCACGTCGGTATTTTCCTCTTATGTTAGATATGATCCTTTGTTGATATGTGATATGAATTTAAGCACCCAGCGACCTGAGTTTCCAACGAACGGTCCTGGGGGAAAATATGCCAAACGCTTGGAGAAGCTAGGAAGCTTAGAGCTTCCTAGCGAGGAACGAAAACCGTATTCGCACCTATAACGCAACATTAAGCGCACATTGAGCATACCTTAAAGATACTTTCGATACGAGCGGAAATTAACAACGAAGTGTCACAACTTCGCACACCGTCCGCACAGCCCCGCCCTCTTCAGACCTGCAAACCCCTGCTTGGGGGGGTGGGGGGCACCGCGACTCTTGTTGTTTATGTGTATACTGAAAAGTTTAAGTGTATACTGAAAAGCATCCGCAATCCTTTGTTGCTAGCAGTTTGTAAGAGTCTGGTTCGGACCTCCAAAGCGAGCGCGCGCTCCCGTTTGCTTTCGTGAATTCCGTCGCGTTTCAGTATCGGCCGCTTGGAGATCACCTTTGTCTTAGCTCACGCGCATTGCTTAATCAAGTTGAAGATTGGTCGAATATCGAATTCCCGTTAGGAACGCGAGTTTGAGCGCGCATACGTTGTAGGAATCTACACGCGAGTGCGGCAGAGCGAGAATCTTCGTGACGTTGTATCGCGCGTGCATTCACAACGCGCACGAGCTCTTGCATTTCATGGCGCCGAACTTTGATAACGCACAACCCTTTTGACTTGCAATTTACAATCGTTTTGTGAATCGACGCTCTCCTTCCGCACGTCGTAAATGCGAATTCGCTAGTCGCCAGCTCACGCCCCATGCGCAAACCACGCCGTACGTTCGATCCGAGGTGTTTCGCTTATGTGTGGGTGGAGGGAACCTTTTTCATTTGTTTTCTATTTTATTTGCGATTGCGAACTGAACTCGCGCTGGCCTTGCCATGCGAAGATCTAACGTTTGCGCCAGGTGCGGGAATTCACTTCCGGAGCGCGCGCAAGCCGCAAGCCGTGCCCTTGACCCCTTCCGAGATGCGTTGCACCTGGGCATGCTTCTCCTTACTTTCCTACTATGTTTCCCAGTGCAATCGTGGACCTGCCCACTTGTAAAGCGTCAGATAAGCGTTGCACTGGGCGGTGGGCATTTACGCCAGAGACTGCTTTCCGCGCGATAAGAGCGCAGCACTGGCAGGTGGCTGTGAATGCCCATCCGAGACATGATGTTGGTGTTTTTGTGTTGAAATTGTTATGTCCGACCTTTTTATTGGTTTTGAAAACTCTCTGGGACCTCTTTTGTTTTGAACTTGTGTTGGAAGCCTGTTTTCGTGATTCCTGGTTCATGCGTTTGCTGCGCCAGGGTCTCCGGCTCACCAGGCTTCAAATTGTCTTTTTGCTTTGTTTTCAACTTGGCACGATGGAACAGGTTTGGTGAAAAAGGTGTGACTTTTGTGAACCGCTTTAGAAAGTCTCAGCTTGAAACCACGCTTTTGCAGCCGTGGTGCGTGAGGCGTCTCACCGAGTCAGCTTTCGTGATTTTTCGGCAGCGTTTGGTGGGTCGCAGTACCCGTTTTTGGCCACCTTGGCTTCACCCCTTTTTAAGATTGGAGCTCCCTTTCCGTTGTCTTTGCTGGTTTGGTGGTGCCAGTGGGTCGCGCGTACAAGTGCGCTGGCGGGAAGACACGCTTATGGGCAGTGGCAAGCCGTAAGACCTTCGGGACCCATCAGCTTACGGGCCACGGCGGCGTGGGTGAGCGGTAACAGTTCCAACCTGCACATCCAACCTGCATCTGCACGCATAAAGAACTGAATGTGTTCAAAACTTTTGCTTGAATCATATTGCAAGTGCAGGAACCCGCTCGTGGGCCTGTCACTTGGTCGCGCCTTTCGCCCTGTCCGCGTCGCTTGGAAAGCCAGATTTTCAGACAGAAAATTTTGGTTTTCTCCTTTTGTTCTGCTCCTGACCCACTCTTGGTGTGTTCAAAAAGTTTCATTTGAATTGTTTGGAACATACTAAAAAGTTGAGTTCTGAAATTAAAAATTCCAAATTTTCACTTGTCAAAATTCCTCTTTTTCTTACTTGCGTAATTCGCGCAGTGCAAAACAAATGAAATTTCGATATCTGAGAATTTGCGTTTGCATTCTTTGGACTCCTCGACTTTCGTGTGTTGCAAAATATTTCACATTGTAAACTGCTGCAACACTTTGCTTTGAGGTTTTGGGTGGTGGAGTCCTCGCTTCGCATCTTCGTGCAGTTTGCACGGGCTGCCCGTCTGTTTCCGCGTTGTGCCCTCGGTTCCGTTCTGCAGCGTTTTTGCCTTTGTCGCATTCTCGCCTCTTTTATGTCACCTTTGAAGCCTCACTCGTGGAAAAGCCGGCGTGTGCATGCACAATGGCTCGGCTTTCCAACACGGCTTGTTGATTTTGGCGAGGCTGCTGCAAAGATTTTCTCTCGTGATTCCTGTAGCGGAACCGGCACAGTTTTTGACGTGCTTTCTCGTGTTTTCTTCTGCCCCTTTGTGTGCTGGTTGGGAGATCAGCATGCTCGGCGCTCTCCCTTATGTCGTTGCTTTTTCATTTTCCGGTGTCATCACGATTTGGCACTATTGAAAATGGCGAGGTCAATTTCTGGTAATGCATGTTAATGAATAGTGAATATTGGAATTATTCACTATGCATTGACTCACTAAATAGTGAATGCATAGTGAAAGCACCGGGAATTTTATAGTGAATACACACTCAAATTATTCACTACATATTGACTCGTATTGACTAATGGGGACCGTCCGTTAAGGCTGCAGTCGGAAGCTTTTTCTTTGTTCGCCCCATTATATCCAACACACTTTAGCGCGGTATCCCTATATCCAGCGGACAGTTCTACAGAATTTGTGAATTGTGTTTGTGACACTGTTGACTGTAAGGTGTGGCAGCTGTAAAATGGGACAGTAGGACGACTTAGGAACTATGCTCTAAGGTGTGTGTGAACGACAACTGGCTTCGTGAAAACGCTCGACACTCGTGTCTCGCACGATCGGGTTGAGGTATTCCTGTCAAGGCATGTCATGTCACTCGACTGTGACGAAAATCAGAAATCTCGATTTATCGATTTTCCACATGGGTGATTAACTGGTAATTAATACATTTTGAGGGGGGTCAGCTCGTTACTGCTAGTAAGTAGTTAATTCAATTAATAAAATTAATTAACTAGCTACAATCAGTTAATCAATAAGAATGAAATTAATTAATTAGCTAGTAACAATAACTGGTAGTAACTGGGTCTAACTAGTTAATTGGCCTAACTGGTACCTACGGTTAACAGGGTCTAACTCTGTCATACGATGTCGAATGGCATTTTTTTTTCGTTGGGGTCCTTACACGATGGGTTTTTTAAATCGCTGCAAAAAATCGCGTCCTGATTCCGACTATTGGCGTTCCGAATCCCGCGGAACCCTAACTGGGGTAGGGTTTTGGCCAAAAACGTCAGATTCTGGCACACACATGGGTGCACCATCTCCTCGACTCGGCACCTAAAGTTGATTCGGTTGATGTGTGATCTCAAATTTGATATGATGATTCCACGCCTCATACTGCATCATACTCGATAAATATACAGCTGTAGCCTAGGCCAACGGCTGGCCCCGGAGGCCTATCATATGAAAATTCTTTGACAGCACTGTTGTAAAAAAAGTAGCTTTCTCATTCTACAACTCATCTTGCTCCTCATTGGCTTGCCAAAGAGAAAGGGAGGCTGTAAGACCTGCAACGATGTAGCCTCTTAACAATAGTATGGTAGTACGTGTTATTGGAATTCCAAAGAGTTGTGTTCTGGTGTCAAGTTCTGATAGATACTCAATTGTAGATGTGATAGCATCAATGACCTCTGATAGATCGGTTTCTGTTCCATTATCGTCACAGTGGCAACACTGAGTTTGTGCTGCGAATCGTGCACGCTTCAAGTGATTAATTTGAGCAGCTTGTTCCTCATTAACGAGCACAGTAATGAGCAAGATAGCGAGTACAACAGTAGTGAGCACACATACTCCAAAAAACGACACGAGGGCTAGCTGTCTGGACATTCGAACACCGAATGGAAGAGTAAGAATACAAAAAAACTCTATCAAGAATACCGTTGCAAGAGCTGCTTGGAGCTTGCTGTAAACTTCCATTTCATAGTAGTTAAGGGCATAGTCTCTGATTTTGAACCAGGCAATAACGTTTTGTTTGTGATGTTTGATGGACAACGTCAATATCAGCGGAAAATCCTGGCAATTTGCTGGTGACAGGGATAGAAGGTTGGTTAGGTATTGCACTTTGCGTAATCGCTTTCGATAAAGTAACCAGACTTGATGCGTCTCCAGTTGAAAGATCATCGCAACTATGAACAAGTACGGTGCTGGTAATAGATAAGTGAAAACATCTCCCCATTTGCTGCCCCAGCAACCCTGCTCGTCAACCGAAGACGCTGCAGGCATCATAAAAGTGAAAATGATGGCAATCAACACAAAGACTCTATTATCAGAGCATATGGAGAGGAAATCTGATGACGTCGAAGACGACGGTACAAAGTGCGCAGCTCTCTCTGGCGACTCAGACTGCGACGATTCTGAGGCTATGATCCCCGGTGGAGTGGGCTTCATCGAAGGTTTCGGATGAGCAGATTCCTCATCATCAGAATTCTGAGGCGGAGGGACGATGCTCCTTTGAGATAGCTGTTTGAGCGAGCTAGCACTTGACCTTTCCAAGGTAGCTTCCAACATGATCCAAACGTCATATGCAGTCTTCACTGACGCAACTTGAAATGGTAGGACCACTGGGTACCCTTTGAGAGTCTCGCGTTCTCGCAAGCACCGAATTTTCCCTTCCGCTGACAGGTCGTAAGACGCAATCATCAACCGAGGCAACAGAGATACACTGCAGAAGAGGCCAAGATTGATTAACGCCCCAATTTCTACTATTCCGTTCGTGACGAAGTCTGAGGATGTGTTGACGAAGAGAAAGTCAATTGTTACTGACCAACCAACCGAGAATAGTAGCTGAAAGTCCCATAGAGCTTTTGGAAGACTAGATTTAGACGTTAAATGAGCATAAATCTGCTTTCCCCTCTTAGTCACCAAGAATATTCCAACGGAAACTATATGAAAGAAGGAACAAAAGGGATACAATAAAGGCAACAAGTTGTCACCACCCGCTTTGAAATAATCAATTGAAGCGTCGCGCTCACAGCCGGCAAAATTAAAACTGTTTGCTCGTTCGTGCGTATCATAAATACGCACGAAAGGTAAGTTCCTTTTCCAGAAGTGAAGATATAGATATGCAAGGTAATAAACAAAACGAACAAATGTCAGAAACATAAACCAAAGCACGAAAGGTAAGGACTGCTTTGAAAAGCTGTGGCTTATATTAGCACGTAACACGTGCGTTGCCTCCTGTATATCTCCAAGAAGCACAGACTTTTCTGTCCCGTTCAAGGCAGCAATACTGTCGATAATGTGTTGTGCACTAATTATGCTGCTCCCTTCACCCGAGTCTCCAAGCACGTTAGCAATATTGTCCGAAGTTCCCGGGGGGCGACGTCCCCCGTAGCAGCCCAAAAGCAAGGTGTTCGTAACCTTTAAGGATTTCTCCTCACCGAGAGCATATGTCAGCACTGGAGCAATACTCGTGACCACTTCCTTATTTGAAATCTTGGCGTCGCCGTTCAAGTCGCAACTTTCGAGAAAAGCTTTGACAATAGTCTGAACCTCGTCAGAATTGCCATGAAGGAACGTTGCATTCGAAGTCATCGGAACGCTTCTCGCCCCGTCAGATACTTTCATCATCACAGAGTATTGCTGTGTTAGTGAATAGGAAATCTCGAATCACCAACACCACTTAGGACAGTGACAGTGCGTTTACAAGCGCTTGCCTTCACGGCTGGTGGTTCGAGAAAGTGAGGCTAGGTGGAAGAGAATAGACTTTTTAAGGCCACAAGGGTGACACTGTTCACTGTTGGGTGCCGTGATCTCACTAATTGAAAAATATTGATCATAATTTCCATAGTTAACATAATTAAATTTTCATTGCAAAGCTGCCACTTGTTGAAAATTATAGCGCAGAATTTTGCAACATGACCCCCTATTTTTATTGGCTAGGATCCAAGAATGGCTAGGAGCCAAGCATTCAGATATCGATTGAGAATATTCGAGATACGCGTGAACGCGTTTTCACTATTCAGAAGCCAGAGATTCACTGAATTGAAATCATACAAATGTCTTTTTATATGGGTACTCCAGCCGAAGTGGGATGACATGACAGGGCGACACATGACACAATTCTCCAGTGGCGCAACGGGGAAGCACTATTTTTACGGGGCTCTGCCCAAAAACCCCGAAAATTAAAATCAAAGGTCAATTTTAGAGTTGACGTGGCAGTATGTAACCGTCACAGGTCACAGCTAGCGAACGCCAGGGGGAACTTGAGCTGAGACGCTTCCCAATTCCCAACTTAAGTTAGATGTCACCCGTTGCCTGGGTTGCAACTTGTTGCCCAACGTGCTCATTGTCAACCCAGGCAACGGGTGACATCTAACTTGTCTGCCGTTGATCTCCTACTGACTTTCAGATCGACAGTTAATTAGCTATCCACATACCAAGGGACTCCACAAAATTGTGAACCCTTGCCTCAACATTGTCCACCCTTGCCCTTTATCGTCGTCCATTTACTCAAATTACTTTAAACTCTACCGTCGATCCCCAGCCTGTTTTCCGCTTCTCGACTGACTTGATATGCGGAAGGTATAAAATCGTTTACGCAAGATTTATAAACAAGTATTTCACGTTTCCCCATCCAGGGTACAAATTATACAGTCTTCCCACCACTTAATTTTTACTCAGATTATTTCGCTATGATACAGTCCTCCCACCACTGTATTTATACTCACATTGTCGCTCACTCGTCATCGACAACCAATGGTGTTTTGCCATTTGTGCACTTACAAATGTCGTATTGCAGAGCTGCCATGTTCTGATTGGCTTTCCCGATAGTGGGTGCACATGGTAAAGGCCCTGCCCAGAAAGCGTCAGGTAGGAAGGATGGTGTTCCCTCCCCAGCCCCGCCCCCCCACCATCGACAACCAATGGTGTTTTGCCATTTGCTCATTGTCAACCCAGGCAACGGGTGACATCTACCTCATGTCCGCTTATAGAAGATCTATTTATTAAAAACAGACGGGGTCCAAGGATTCAGGATTTCCAAGGATACTCCAAAGTCCCCCCTACTCCCCAGCCTCTCCAGCTCCTCCAAGTCCCAAGTCCCCCCAGCCTCTCCCGCTCCTCCAAGTCCCAAGTCAGCCCCACCCCCCACTTATCGTACCACATCAAGTCCCAAGTCCCCCCGCCCCCACTGCAAATGTGATGAATTTTGGGGTATATGAGGATAAGCATCCAAAAACACCATATGCATCCTGTCGCAAACACGTGCACGAGATGGGATGGCAGACTGGAGTTCTTCTGAACAGCCTCCCATATTCTATATATATGCATCATACTTGACCATAAACAAGCTCGAAGATATCTGAATACCATGCACTATCACGTATGTAACAGGATGTGAAACTTGAAAATTTTTTGTAGATGTTTGGGAGTTTCCAGCAAATTTCTCAGCGACTTATGTTGCGCAGCGAGATGCGGAATAATCCATGCCACGTCGGTCCACGTCGGTTCCGCGGCCTTTTGCTGAGAGAATTGCTGAGAGAAATGAAAATTTTCGTTCAGCGAATGCCGAATTCGGTCGAATTCTGAGAGAAATGGAATTCATTTCTCTCAACAAGGTCTGCATCACCTGTGACGTCACGATCGAATATTCGCCATGTCAGCCGGCGAGCATCGCTGCCGAATCGCGATCGACGATTCGTTTTCAATTTACACATCGTGAATCAGAACACGATGACGGAAACGAAACGCGAAAATTGTCATCGCGCCGGTCATCGCCAATTCACCCGGTAACGCGTGACAGCGATGCATATTTTTGACAGCAACGCGATAGCCTTGTACACGTCAGCTGCGCGAACTAAGGCCCGTCCTTAATTCTGGTTTGGAGATTACGGCCGTAGCGTCGCGTAGCGTCGCTTTTGATCGCAGCGATTTGATTGGTTGGAAAACTGAAAAACGCTACGCAAAGGTTACGCAAGAGCGAGACACAGCTGCCTAGCGCCCCCTCATTTATATTTTTCACATATATATAGATATGTATACACGATTTAGACGATATGATACGCTACGATACGATGAGATACGCTACGATACGATAAGATACGCTACGATACGATGCGATACGATACGATACGTTATGATACTATACGATACGATACGAACACTGATAGCATCCGTGAGAGGTGGGACCTTGTGGTTTAAAAAACTAAAAATTTTGTAATTTTTAAGGTAAAATAAATCAACCATTTTATATTTTTAGCCAAACAGATCTAAAAGTTAGATTTTGGATCATGCAATGGCCAACCTTAGAAACTACGATAAGAGCATTCACTTAGGGAAGCCATAATATATCATCATGAGCATGCATGAGCAAGGTTGTCAATCAGGCATAATCAGAATCAAATCAAAACGCCAAAATGGGTCCTTAACACTGTAAAATCAATTAATTCGGCCTCTACAGTGTTAAGGGCCCAAAAAGGGGGGGTCAAAATTTTTTAAAATTTTCTAGAAAATTTTAAAAATCGAATTTTTGAATAATTTTTCGCGCAAGTGTAAAGAGCGTCGCGTCGCGGAGATGTTCGGACAAACATCTTTTTCGTAACATGCTACGCAGAGATGTTTTGGCCAACATCTCCGCGACGACACGCTCTTGCGTCGCGTTTTTTGGCTCCACGTAGGACAGTTTTTAAAACCGTTCGTCAGATCAAAAAATAATGGACGCTCCTTGGATATGCGACGCAAGTGTACGCTCCACGTAGGCAGGTGCGACGCTTTCCAAGACAGGTGCGACGCTTTCCAACGCTCATGACACTGTCACCAACTTTCATTCTGGGAGCTTTGCTGAATGCGTCACATGTCGTAAAACCTGGCGACCATCACCTGATCACAAAGCAAAAAGCGAAGCACTGTCGCGCACATGATCCTGCGGTCAGATGATGTAATGGCTCTCCTCTGATAAACTCCGATGCGAGTGTTAACAGTGCCACGACCAGTGATGACATTATATTGAATATAATGTCGACATGAGCATTAGCATTAGTTTGACCAAGGTGACAGTAACAATAGCAGGGTATTGAACAGGGTATTGCCGACACTATATTGTGTCTAATATAAGGTGACCGACATTATATTAAACATTATATAGTGTCACATTATATAATGGCTAATATAATGCTTATCTACATTAGTTTAAACATTATTTTGAACATTAGTTTACACATTTCTGGTATCAACATTACTTAAAATGCAATATTATACTGATTACTCCGATGGCCCGCCGTGCAAGCATCCTACTGATTACTGCTATCAAGCAGCTCAGCTTTAGGGAACTCTATGCAAGGCTACTGCAAGATTGGAGAGCGTGGAAAGCTTCCTACTCATCAGTGTCATCAAGCAGCTCAGCTTTGCGCAGCTCATCCTCGAATTTTTCGAGGGTATCCATCTCATTTGCCACCAGGTGCTCCCACTCAGCTGCAGGGTTCAACTCCTCCTCGGCTCCCTTCAGCAAGGAGAGGTCATGGGTTGCATCGTCGGGGTAGTTCTTGTAGATGTTTACAATGTCATCCAAACATTCAGGTGACAACCGCGTACGGCGGATTCCCACTATCAAGCCCGCGATACTGAAGATTCGCTCGCACTCGATCTGTGAACCTGGAATGCCGAGCAGGCTACGTGCGACGGGTGCCACATTAGGAAACAAATTCACGGACTCCTTCCACCAACCCCGTACGCCACCCGCCTCAACGATGCCAGAAGAGGTAACCGTCATACTCCTGAACTGCTTGAGTTCAGTTTCCATGGCCGCCTTCAAAACTCCCACTTGTAATAAAGGCTGCAACTCGATGATGTCCGCGCACCCATCCTCGTCCTGGACAAGTTCCTGAGGCGTGGCAGGAATATCCCCATCCGCAGAGGACCCGTGCTTAACAGCATGGTACGCCATCATCATCGGGATCAAATGCTCTTGGTCATACTTCTGCCGCAAAGCATTCGCCGCTTGTGGTCCGATGAGCCCAACGATGACGCCAAGCCCCTTGAAGCGTGGATCCACTGCTAAAGCGAGAAAGGCATGGGATTTATCGGGAACCACACTGAACAAAGGTTCCAAAAATGGGCGCAGCCATGTGTTCACTTCACGGCGCATCTCCATACAGAATCTCATTTGTGCGCGTTCACGCACTGCCTCTAAAGCTTGCCCCGCAGGCTCGTCGCCTACAGGGCCTAGGTCCGGGGCAATAAGCTGAGCTTCTGCGGCCGCGATCTCCTTCGCAAAAGCGTAATAGAGCCGACCACACCGATTCATCGCGTCACTGACCATCCAGAGACCACGGTCCTGAGCCTTGACACACACCGTGGCCGGGTACTTAAGCGTGGACACGACGCTCTCTGCGGTCGCCCATGTCAAGGCCGAAGGAACACGGTGTCTATACTCTCGCGGCACCAGTGAGCTGAAGCACATGTTCACCGCGGTCTCATTGTCGGCAGCTGACTTGAAGAACTTGTACGTCGAAGTGAAGCGGGTCTTCACCTGTGACACTAGTCGACGTTAGTGTCATGTGTGGCGCAGCAGGTAATATCAAAGGTCTACCACGATAGTGTGTGTGCGTGCCAGCTCTGCGAAAACAGGTGCTGGCTCATAATAAGGAGCACACAATAGCACCCTTGTAGCACGGACCCGAATACAGACAATACAGGCGCGTCACGCACGCACCTTTGTGAACAAACGTTGCTCAGGCAGGTTACAGTTCCTCTGCGCCTGGTTCAACGCGCTAGCTCCAGGAGCACTTTTCTTGGTGTAGGTCACACACGCTTGAAGCTCCTTGTGCGCTTTCTCCAACTCGATACCGGGGCACCGGCGTTGCACTGCTTCCAAGGTGGCCTTGCCACACGCTTTACTCAAGGCGTGTGCTATGCAGTCACCCTTCTTGGGCTTCTCCAAACCTAGCACCTTTGCGACACAACACACATACTTTTAGCCTTCCGTACTGACGTGTCACACGGGTCAGACGTGTCAGAACACTGGTACAATGCGTGTGCCTCCCTCACCCTGGTGTGGACAGAGTGTAAGGAAGATACAGGTACAGATATGGAAAATAGAGATATGGACATATGCGGATACTAGTATGAAAATATCTTACCTTGCAACTCACGACGCCTTCAAGTGCAGTCGCACAAGTATGCAAGTTTCCCCCATCATCCTTGACATACGCCACCACCTTCTCGGTCAGCTGGTGCTTGGCTATGATCGGAGCGAAGTTGCGAGCTATTTGCGCCCCAGCGGTCCCAGTAGTCATCTTTACTAACCCGAGGCTGGCATGCTCGTGCTCCCAGTTTTCGTTGTTCCAGTTGGCGCAAACAGAAAAGATTTCATCTGTTTTGTGAGACATCCAGAGGTCGAAAGTCAAAGCCACCGTTTCAGCTGTCTCCAGGCGAGGCAGCGTGATCTTCTCGAAGATGTGCTCGCTAAACTGGTACAAGTGCTTTGTGCGGAAAGTGCCTCGATCTGGGAAAACAACTGCTGGGTTCTGGCGATACATCAAGCGGCGGATCCAAGGGTTCTCCACTATGGAAATAGGCTGCAGAGCCTTGCCTACGCACAAGCACAGGTCCTCCAAAAGTCCTATCTGTCGAGGGTTGTCAGGCTTGTATTTCTTCACATCCGCGTAAATCCGATTTTCATTTTAGCACGTCGTTTGCTTAACCGTTCTTTTTATGGGGTACGCTGGGTTTTGCAAGAGCGCCGTCTGTTTCCGCGCCTGCGGGATTGACCGGAGCTCCGCCCGCGTCCGATAAGCCATATTACACACCGACATCGCGCCGTCGAGGCAATAAAAAGACAAGTAATATATATACGCGGTCTGTGCATAGACGCGTGAAATAAATCGCCCGCACGCTTCATCAGCGCGTCGAAGGATTTTGTGCGCGCCATTGACTAAGAAAAGTTGACCGCCATGTTTGAAACGTCGCAACAGACGGAGGAACCGGAACTGCTTTGCGATCCGGACTGCGGTCGTCACGTGCTTTTCCCCATCAAACACGACGATCTCTTCGAGTTTTACAAAGTGCACCTGGCGTGTTTTTGGACTGTGGAGGAGGTGGACCTCAACGAAGATATCGCGCACTGGCGAGACCGCCTGACGGAGTCGGAGCGCCGTTTCGTGTCCTACGTGCTGGCGTTTTTCGCCGCATCGGACGGGGTCGTGCTGGAGAACTTGGGCACGCGTTTCATGGCGGAGGTCAAGCTGCCGGAAGCGCGCCAGTTCTATGCGGTGCAGATGTGCATGGAGTCGATCCACGCCGAAATGTACAGCCAGCTCATCCAGACCTTGGTGACCGATCCGACGGAGCGCGACAGGCTCTTCTCCAGTATGAGCACCGTGCCTTGCGTGCGGGAGAAGAACGAGTGGGCCCTGCGGCACGTGGACTCGTCCCGTAGCTTCGGCGAGCGGTTGGTGGCCTTCGCGTGCGTGGAGGGTATTTTCTTCTCCGCGAGCTTCTGCGCCATTTTCTGGTTGAAGAGTCGTGGCCTGATGCCCGGGTTGGCGCTGTCGAACGAGTTTATCGCCCGCGACGAGGGGTTGCATCGAAATTTCGCGTGCGCGCTTTTCCGCAAGCTGACCGCGCCTCCATCGTCCGAATTGGTGCTGGAGGTGGTGCGCGGAGCCGTGGACGCCGAGACGCGATTCGCACGCGACGCCTTGCACGAGAACTTGATCGGCATGAACGCGGGCAGCATGTGCGAGTACGTGCGGTTCGTGGCGGACGATCTCTTGAAGACCTTGGGGCTGCCGTCGCATTACCACGCGAAGAACCCGTTTCCTTTCATGGAAGCCATAAGCCTGCAGGGCAAAACCAATTTCTTCGAGCGCCGCGTCAGCGAGTACCAACGATGCGGCGTGATGGCGAAGCTGCGCACGGATCTCGTCGACGATCGGGCGTTCCAGCAGGACGTCGACTTTTAGGAAATGCCGCGTATGCATAACGCCGCATGTTGTCGATGCGGGGATTTCGAGCAACACAATGGGAACATATAATAATCATGTTATAATCCTTGTGATAAGTGGGGGCACTAGTTTTGCGAAACGCCCACTCCCGCCGAAAGTCGACTGTGAGTATCGGTTGTTTCGTAAGGGGCGGTAAGTCTTGGGCCTGTTTTGGCGGTGGGTTTTTGAAGCTTGCCTTGTTAACAAACAACATTGATATTTGAATCGACGTCGATAGTGGCGGGATTGCCTTCACAAAACTGTCGTAACTATCAAAAAAGCAGCTCTTCAAAAGCAGTTTATGTGTTACGAACCGACTCATATAAGTACTTGTGACTGCACGTCGTCCGTTAAAATCACACTACCACGATGCGTCCGATAACGTTCACGATCGTAATGTTTGCTTTTCTTGTGATAGCGTTCTTCCTTCTGCTCGTGGCGCACTTGCACTTTCGCGTATTCTTCGATGTATCCGGATATACCGAGGCGTCCAGAGATGCGCTCAATCCGTCCAAGGTGTGCGTCATTGTGACGGGCGGATTCCGTACATACGATTACATTCTGCCGAGCATCGAGTCTAACGTGCTGGCACCCTTGCAACAACAACAATACCAAGTCACATTACTGGCCGCCTTTCTGTTATACGTCATCCCAGAATCAAAGCTGGGTGTAAGATACCGCCACACTCACAAAATTAACACTCGAAGACCACCGGAAAGCTCATGAATGAAAATGGGTGCGATGGTATCACGCAAATTCAAATTTGTGTAAAATTGCGGGCTGTTAAAAGTGCGCTTTGTCGCCCAATTAAAAAAAATGTAAAAAATTAGTTAAGCACCGGCGTCTCTGAGCTGATGAACCGAAGTGGGTGCAGTGCAAGCATACCGTGCAAAACTGATTTTTTGTTTCAAGCGCGGACTATAGATACACTATGATTTCTTACGGATCACGCTTGCACGCTCGCGTTTCAAAAACACTAATTCCCCCAAAATGACATCCGCGGCGGAGAAGGCCAAAAAACAAATGCGCTGCGGCGAAGTGCGCAGATCCTACCTGCCGGACAAAAAAATTATGCAGAAAGTTTGCACGAAAGACGGGAAGCCACGCATCATACACGCGGGCGCGACCGGTTACAAGAACAACCACTCCAAAGAAGCGCGGAACAGTTTTCGCGCCCGGCATAACTGCAAATGTGCAAAGCCCGGAACCGCAAAACACTTGGCGTGTCGCCACTTGTGGTCGACCAGTAAAAAATTTTAAAATTACAAATAATTGCAGGCACGTCATATAGGTGCTTCGCATGTAAGTGACTTTGCATGTATTTAATGATCTAAAAAAAGGCAGTCTGCTAAACCCGCACGACGTGCACAGTGCGGTCATTCACCGCGTCCCCCGCGCGCAGCGCGCGGTGTACCGCCTGCACCGGATTCGGGATGCGAGAGATCGCGACGATGCAGTCGGTGCAGTCGAGGTTCATGCCGTGAGTCTCCTCGTTCCTGCCGGCGTGCACGTTAAGCAGAAGCACCTTTACAGTTTCCTCATCCGCGATCGATGGCGCCTGATACATGTCAATGACGGCTCCGCGGGTGGCCTGCTTCGACTGCCCGGCCGTGCGCCCCTCTGCATCATTAAGTAAGATGTGTTCGAAACGAAGACCCCGCTGCCTGAAGAGACCTGTTAGCGAGGCAAAGATGCTGCGCAGGAACGGCATCGCGGGTGCGACATCGGCGAAAAGCAAAATTCGGCGGGCGCCCTCGTTCAGAACGTAGTGCGACATGGTCGCGTGCACCGAGTTCGCGTAACCGCCCTGTTTTAGAATGTCGGTGAAGTTGGTTGAAAGATACGCCGCCGCCTCGTGCACGTCCGCGGGTTTCATCGGATTGGCCGTGTTCAGGTCTCCAGATAGCTTACCGCGGGTGTAGCAAAATGGACAGAGCATAGTGCGGGTGGCGGCGTCGCTGTGCAACCGCACCCACAGGGTATGCGCGGGCGAGGTGAGACGTACGCACCCGCCGCATCTGGTGCAAACAAGCGTGGAGTCCAAATCGGTAATCTCGTCCGAGATGAATTCGCGTTTTTCCGAAAGCGTTGAAATCACGCGTCTTGAAAGTTGCGCGTCCGGATACGCAATCGTCTTCGCGCGGTTGATGGCGCGATCCAGATGATCGCGCATGGCGGTCAACCTCACGAAGCTCTCATGCTCGCCCAGCGGGAACCAACGTACGATCACGGCCTTGAAATCAATGTGAAGTTGCACGTCTGCGATGAAAACTTTATCCAGCAGGGTGCAGCTGGTCGTCGGATCGTAGCGAGCAGCCGCGACGGTGAGATCGTAAAGTCTGAAACCGTCAGGAATATTAGAAGACGCGCACCAATTCGCGTCGAAGGCGTGCAACCGCCACGACGAGTATTTGTTCGTGCCGTCGCTCGGGCGAGTGACGCCCGTGACGAAGTGAACGCCTTTCGGCATCTTGCTGCTGACGTCCTTGATGACGGCATCGATGACGCACTGGCTGAATGTGGTGAGCAACAGAACCTGCGCGTTCCCCGTGAGCAGATCCGTACGCATCTTGAGGCTTGCGCAGGGTCGGTCAAAATCGACAAAGTCGTCACTTTTCCAGGGCCAGTGTTTGGGCACCCAGTCGTCTGTTTTGGGCACATCGCTCTCCGCAGTTTTGAACTGAGCACCGACCAGCATCTTGAACGGATTCTGCGTGCTGCAATTGTTCAGACTGCTGCAGATCTCCGTGGGGGTTGCCGATATCGCCCAGAAAAGCCTGCACAGAGGGATCGGCGTGTTGACGCCCATGGACGCGCAGTGGGCCGAAAATTCGTCAAATATCGTCAGAGGCCACGCGATGTTGTCGTGCCTGCTCAGGAATTCCTTCAACTGCAAAGGCGAGAGGCGAAGCACCAGCGTTTTGCTGCCCTTTCCAAGGGACATCTGCTTGTACTCCGCCGCGTCGTGCGTGTGCTCGTCAATCAGCGCCGCGAGCTTGTCGGTGTAGAGCTTGTTCGTCGCCGCGGCCGGGTAGATGGTGAAATCGTCGTCGCCGGCGACGGCGTTGGCTAAGGTTTTATGCCAGTACGTCATCACGTTATCCGGCGCCACGACCACCAACAGCTGGCAAGGGCGCGGTGCGCGCAGTTTGGCGTCCGCGCGGTACAGCCCGAGGACCGAGGTAGCTCTGATCTGCACGGACCACGCGTCGACTCTGCGTAAAATGCGCGGGAGCAGAATTCCGCGATAGAGGGCCAGCGCGGCCTCTATGGTGACGCCCGTTTTTCCGGTTCCCGGGGGGGCGGTGACGATGTCGAAGTTCATACCGCTCCTGCGATCCTCGCTAAAGGAGATGACGGGCGCGGGTTTTGTGGGATCCGGCCAGCGGCTCTTTTCGCTGCGAGAATTTACGTTTTTGAGTTTGTGAGAGCTCACCACGACGTCTCGGTTCTCGAATGAGAGCAACAGGCACATCATGGTGTACTGCGCCGGCGTTGGCACCTTGCGCGCGTCGCCGTGCTCACCCGGAAAATGCTCGCGCAGACCCAACTCTTGCACCTGCTCCGCGGTAATGCTGGTCAGGCGTTTCAGCGGCAGGTGTCGCGTCAAGTATTCGGTGCGAGCCTCGTGATCAGCAAAGGGAACGATCGTGCGTTGGCGGCGCGCAGATTCCTGCAAGATGCTTTCGGTGGTCTCCCGCACATCGTACGCGGCATTTGAGGTGTTACAACGCAGTAGATCGTATATCTTGTCCAGGCTTGATTCAGACAGGTTTCCTTCGCAATTGAACAGCAGCGGGTGTAGCTCTTTCGACTTCCCCCCCGCGCGTTGCAAGCACCTCTTCGCGGTGCTCCGCACATTTTGCGCGATACGCTCGTACATGTCGTCAAGAGTTTGCGCAACGTCGTGTGTATTCGATGCGCGTCTCGTTGCTTTTGCCGATGAAACAGGTTTGGCAGGGAAACTTCGTTTGGTGGGTGTCATTGTGGTGGGTGCTCCAAAATGAATTGAAAAATACGAGAACGCAGTTCATATACCCCAAATTATGATCATCAGGTGACGTGGCGACCGGAACATTTTTGGTCCACACAACTCCCAAAATATTGTTGAGCGGTCATATTTTACGACGATATCCACAAACGTCAGCAGCACGAGCACGAGGGCTTTAAACGCGACTCCGAACATAAGATGAAGAAACTCATCACCCATTACGAGGAGCTTTTGAAAAAGCATAAGAACCTACAAAGTCGTTTCACCTGTTATGCCGACGAGCACCAAGTGGAGCGGTCGAGGCTGGAGAGGGAAGTGGCGGAGCTCCGAAAGCAGGCCGAGGAGACTTGCGAGGAGAACAAGAAGCTGGAGAAGCACCTGGAGAATCATCGGTAGTGCATACTCAGACTGCAGGAGAAGCAGCGAATGCCCGAGCGTTCGCAAACACAAGCTCGGGGAGACCCCCAGGGGTACCGTTGACCGCAGTATGATGAGATGAGGCCTTGGAAAGGCCAGAGCGGAAAACAGCCCTTCGCCGGGCCTTGCAGAGGGCAGAAGCGGCCCAGGGAGAATCATGTTTCCGATCAGTCGGGAAGGAGGAGATGGTAGTCCTGATAGGTGGAGCCGTACTCAAACTTGAACTGTAACACCTTTTTTATATACATGTGTATTATTAGCCTGGCATCATAACCATGCCTTGTATACCCTTTTGTGAGTCAATGCTTGAGACGGTCGCGACAGAAGCCGCGTCGCATTGTTACGAGATCGCTTCGCGTGTATCGTGCAACCCCTAGCCTCGCATATGCATTGTTTTTTTGCGAGTCCGGGCTGAGGCGATGCTCTTGCCGATACGAATTCGCCTCTCGCGTGTGCGCGCGTATCGTAAGCATGCACCTATCCTGCCCGACGGTGGGTATCAACTAGTGATGCAAGACCGTTCGATCAACACAGTAGTATAGCGAGACAACTTCTTTCGCTGTTGACCCAATGATGGAAACCATGCACCAACTGATAATCAAACAAGTCTAGGCTTCCTCTTCACAAAATACACGCGAAAATCACGTCTTATATATATATCTGAATCCGTAAATATTAAGAAGCGGTCATATCCAACAACATACTACTGTTTGAATTGTGCACTTGACAGCTTAACTCAGCTTGTGCTAGCTTTCACAAATTCTGCAGGAAAAAAATACATAGCTTACTCCAGCTTTTTCCAAAGGTAGCCAATGACGTCATCTGCAACTGTTTCTTCTAGTTCTTTAAGTCGTGTAGCCAGAAGTTCTGTGTTCACAATATCTCCTTTTGCAGTATAAAGTGGAGGTTTGAAGTACGACTGGTATTCGAAATCTTCCGGTTTGGGTATTACCACCAACCAGTTGGGATCATGCCGCAGAATGCGCCTTTTTGTGCCTTCAACAGGAAATGTGAGACCCAACAACACACGGTGACATACAGCATAGTGTCGCAGTTTGTCCAGTATATCCTTGGAGTCGGCCGTAATATCACCACCTGCTTTAGCTTCTTTCAAAGCTGTTTTAAATACCAAATAAACAGCCGTTGCGGCTTGGTGAAAGTGCCAGAAAACAAAGTATAGCCGACAGCGTCGAAGACGGTTTGTACAGCCTACACGGTATAATATATCTATAATATATTCCGTCGCCTTATTCGCCACGACGTCCACCTCGTCACTGTCGTAACAGTTCGGTTCTGGTTTTAGATTGCTGAGAACGCATGCTCGTTGGTCAACAGCATCCACGTTAAGAAAACTGTTAATGCGTATGTCGGTCCTGTCTAACAATGAGTAAGCCAGTTCTTTGTAAAAATCGGTATCCAGTACAGGAACAGTCACCGTCAAGCACCACACCAAGTCAAAAGTATCGCGGTTAAAGTCTTCCCAGAATATTTCATATACACGCAGTTCCGGCGGCGTTAGAATTCTTCCCCTTGAATGCCGTAAATTCTCCTCCTCGAATCCCGTGGACGCAATTAGCCAAGCGAAGCGATCAAAAAGGGTTTTGCAGCAAGCTTGTGCCTCCTTTACAAAACTTACTGTGAAGTCTTTCTCGGCATGGTACATGTATGATTTCAGCGTTGACAAGCTTTCACACGTCATATTTTCGTCCTTCTGTCTAGCACGAACATAAAACAAAACCTGAGCAACGATGCTGTACGCTATAGAAAACAAAACGGAGTGTGTGCGCAAACGCACCCGGTTCAAGTAGACAACCTCTTCTTGATCGATTTCGCAATGCAGGTGTCGTGTGTAGGCATCATACACTACCAGCTTGCCTTCTTGCAACGCGTGACCGATAAGAAGGCCGTAAAAGGTCTGGTTACTTCGCGATACACGACAAAAGAGCTCTTCTCTTAGGTTTGCCGAAGTGAAATTCCATGAACTGAATTCTTCACACGATCGCTGGTACCAAGCGGAAAGTGGGTCATCTGCACGAGCAAAGCTTGTTGCTCAGAATAGATTTGAAACACATAAATAAGTTGTGCCAAACGCGAAAAACACACCTACTGCGCTAATTTTGTACATCTTCGAGTCTCGCGCATACGGTGTCGCAGGTTCTTTTTCCGAACCTCTCTTGCTTCCGGTTTTATCTGAGGAACAGAAAACGATGATATCACACAGACATCATACAACACATCTAGATAATAAAATGTTTCCAAGTTAAAACTGTAACCCTCTTAAAAGTAAAGCTATTTACCTAAGTTTGCTTCTTTTTGGACTTCATACACCTTATAAGTTGCCAACACATCCGAGTAGCAGTACCGACGTTGCTCTTCGGACAATTCCAAACCTTTTTTAAAACTGCAAACTAATTCCTTATCCTTGCAGTACAAATTAGTCTGTGCGTGCTCAATACAAGTGCTGTAATACCAGCTGAGACTACGACATTCTGTGTTTTGGATGTCTTCAACCGTAAGTATGTCACGTAAGCTGAAAAAACTGCGCAGGACTTTTACATCTTGCCTTGCGTCGCACACAATCAAGGTAGCCGTAGCAAAGAAGTTTTTGAGTTTTGCCTCCACGCAAAGATTTTTCGACAAAAAATCTGCGGTATACAGGTACACTCCGGAACCGTTGCATAAAGAGAGCACACTTAGCTCATAAGGATTTGTACCTGTTTTCAGGTTGAGACAACTTGGGTCAAAAACGTGCTCAACCGTAAACATCGACAAAGGACAATTGTTACTTACCAGGTACGAATTCAAGGTCGAGCGCGACTTCTTTGCTGGTAATGAAGCTGAGTTCTTGAGAGTTGTACCACATTGGTATGTTATTGTGGAATTTCTCGTAGATGCTGTCCCAAGCCTTTTTGGGTATCGTATCAGGAATATTGCATTTTGAGCGACAGGTTTTCGTAACATCCTTTTCTTTGACTTGTAAAGTTTTGGAAAGTTTATCAATCACTTTCTCAACCAATTCCGCTTTTATTTGCTGTTTGTTTGGGGTTTTTTCGAGGCTTAAAACGATCTCGAAATTAGGCAAGTTTGACCGGAATTCATTCTTAGGTGTCAATACGAAAGTCTGCTCCTTCGTATTAGACTGAACTTTTACTTCGTAAACGGTTTGAACAAGTTGATTATACGCATCATGTTTTTGGCGCATATCCATCTTCACGCACAATTTTTTGTGGCGGCTGCAGAGCTTTCGCAAGGTAAGTTGTTGAGTTGTTATATGTGCGTGTGTGGCATATTGACGAGCACACGGAATTTACCATGACGCGGTATGACGCGGTATGCCGCATCAACGCGCGGCCCTGTTCGTAAAATCGCGACCGCGGCATCGTCGATCGCATTTATGTATACGGTAAGTTTTGATTTAAAAAAATGGCACTAAAACTTACAGACAAAAACGGTAGCTGTATTTTTTTATGCTAAAATTCAACCGAATCGTCGACAAATAATTTACCCGCTCTTAAATTGTGTGTCCTGATACATTAAAAGCTTAACATCGTCATGTGGTTTATTTTCGTGCGCGAGCGCATCACACACGTTATCGACGCGGGTGGATTTGACGATGACGTCTACAAACTGGCGCGCGACACGCTCCGCCCCAAAGCCGAACCAGACGATGCTCGCCTAAACAGCGCGGTGGTAGAGTTTGCCACACACCCTTGTATCAGCATTTCCGCAGCTCTGCAAGGCGCTATCGGTTTATGTAACGGATGGAACACGGACGCAAACATGAATTGGTCGCGAATGATTTTGGCCGCGCGCCTGTGTCTTACGCGCAACGGACGGCCCACGGACAAAGTCGTCCGTGCCGTGTTCCGCGCGTTGAAAGATTGTTACAGTAGAAGGCACATCACGCACCCAACTGATTTTTACCGTCTGCAATTCATCGACACGGCCAGCGTGCTAGCCGCGCGTACCATCGCCGACACGCACTGCTGCGACGCGCCGTTGCTGCTCGCCACTCTGCGCGCGCACGACGGCGGGCGACTGGATGTTTCGGACGCGGTGCACGTCCTGTGGAACACCGCCGGGTGTAACGTGGTCGCCTCGGACGTTGCGCGAGCACTAACCTCCGTCGCGGGCGGCTTATCCTTCACCGATCGCGAAGCCGTGGACCTGCTTCGCGAAGTGGGCGAATTGCCCGACATGGCGGACGTGATCGATGCCGCGCCGGACGAGTTCGACGGCATGCTGCGCAGCTACGACCAGTAAGATATGTTTATTAGCGTCGACGCAGTTTTGTTTTAAACGTAGTACCCTTTATGCTCATCTATGAAGAAAAGTTTAGTATCACCGTGCAAACATAAGTGGCTACGGCAAACCAAAAAAAGTAATCCCATGTTTTGTGTACTTTGTGGAGGCGTAAGTGAATATATATTCAACGCGCGGTTGTGAGGTGTTTGATACAATTTTCGAAGCCAAAGACGAGAGATTTTCTCTCACCATACAAGATGCAAAAAATAAAATTGAAAAAACATTCACATGTAAAATACAAAGTGCAACGGAAGTATACGAAGAAGATAACGAAAACGCAACATATGACTTACAATTAGAATGCACGACGTTTACATGCGGCGGGTTTGAATTTATGATAATAAATGATCCACTTCCATATGCAAATCGGTATACTGTTACCTTACACCAATATTTTGATAAAACTCCCAGAGATGAAAACGATCCATGGAAAGCGCACGAATACTTACAGTGCATGTACTTTTTAATGTTTTGTTTTGTGCAAAGCCGGCAAGGAGTTGATTGTAAAAGTGCACTTTTCAAAAAATTATATTTTGAGATTGATCTATTTGACATTTCCACTACTGCACTCGCAAAAAAAATTTACGGTAAGGACGCACCGAAGAATAACATATGGCAACATATATATCAAGGTAAAACAACATTTACAATAAATAAATATTTTAACAAATACTTGTCAGAAAATCATAATAATCCGGATTTTTTAAAAGAATTAAAAGATTTTGGAGAAAAAAAAATCACTTATGAAGAAACCGAATATTCGTATCAAAAAATAGCAGGACTTTATTTAAAAACCGACTTTAGGCCGAAGGATGAAAACCTGGAAAAGTGGAAAGATATGATAAAAAACATTGAAAGAGAATTTAAAGGTCAGTTTAAATCGAGAGGATTGTTAGAACACAACTTAACAAAAAAAATGTCATATCAAAACAATGAAGATCTATATACTTTCATGATCGAGTCAAAGTATTGTATAACAGAGTCCCAAACTGTCTGAAGAGACGTGTCAGAACCTGATATTTATACGTTTTTTTATTTGCCACATTTAGAAAATACAAATTTTTGAGGACACAAAGTGAAAGATAGCATTAGCAGCGATGAACTAATGGACAAAGGCAACTTGGGTGCAATTTGCGACTTTCAAGATAATAGTGTATAAATCTACGTTGTAATTTAAATTTTTTAAAAAGTAAACGGGAAAATACAAATCTAACCTATTATGTACGTATAAATATAAGTGTCATTATTGCAGTTTTAGGGTTCACTAAAGTTTTCTTGTGCCGTAAAGCATCATGCAAAATATAAGCTACAAATTAGAATTTTGTTTCTTGTACTCGCTTATTTTGTTAATACCACTCTCGTTGTGTTTTTTAAGTTTCGCATTAAATTTTCAGTACGAAGAAACAAACACGCACGTAGATACGAGCGTGTACATTCAGATACGATTTAACGACAGCGTCTACGAAAAGTATCGTGAAAATCGAGATTATCGTACCTATTTCATTCGCGCCGCGAATGACGATTTGTACGATTATGCCACGGATTGCCAGAAGCTACCACAACTTTGCGATGACGTTATTTCGACTAACGTTGTCCAATTTTTATCAAACAAAGTTCTTACTATGCGAAGTTCATACACAAACTCCAAAAAAACCGAAGAAGCAGCTACTGTATACGCCTCAACGTCGGCAGAACATATGTTTCCCACATTCGCCTCCATGCACTTCGACTTTAAAATCATAGACGTGACCACCGACGATCGGTCATTTATGATAAATACACCTTCACCCACGCCACCGCTTACGCCCTTACCACCACTTTCGCCTCCGTCTCCGTCCCCACCTCCGCCTCCGCCTTCGCCTCCGCCTCCGCCTCCGCCTCCGCCTCGCCTCCGCCTCCGCCGCCTCCGCCCGCCCGCCATCGCCTCATATCGCCTCCATATCGCCTCCTTATCACGCCTCGCCTGCTCCACTTATCCGCCTCCGCCTCCGCCCCCGCGCCACTTATCCGCCGCCGCCTCACTCCGCCTCCGCCTCCGCTATCGCCTCCGCACCACTGCTCCACTTATCACCTCCTTATCCGCTTGCCCTCCACTTATCCGTCGTTGCTTATTCGCTTATCCACGCATCTGCGCCCTCAGCCCCCCCGCCCTCTCCGCCATCATAAATCCACCATGTGCCCAGCTAAGCCCCCGCATCCGCCCCCGCCTCCGCTGGCCTCCGCTCATGCCCGCCGCCTCCGCCTCCCGCCTCCGTATCCACGCGCCCACATATCGCCCATATCATATCCATATCATCCGCCTCCATGTGCGCTATCACGCCTCCGCTATCTTATCAGATCGTTCTTGTCCTTATAAATCTTGTTATAAGCCCCAAGCCTCAGCCATCAGCGTCCACCATGTATGTGAAAGCTAAGCTATCGCTATCATACCTCCATCATATCACGCCGCTGCCGCCGCCTCCGCCTCCTCCGCCTCCGCCTCCACCTCCGCCTCCGCCCCGCCTCCGCCCCCCGCCTCCGCCTCCTTCCGCTTTCACCTCCGCCTCAGCCTTGGTCTTTGCCACCGCCTTCGTCTTCGCCACCACCATCGCCTCCGCACAACTACAAAATGTTAAACAGTGCAAATTTGCAAAATTTACTATCTCCCGCCAAATATTTTACCGCAATGTCTAAACAAAACGCGCTTAACCCTTACGAGCACAGGAATACCTGGTTCGCCAATTTGAAACGTCGTCCAAGAACGGTCGCTAGCCCTGGGTACGACCACAGCAACGACTGGAAACCAACACCGACGCACTCGTTTATGAGTCGCGCCTTGCGAGAATCCTCGGAAAGCCTCCCACCTGAATCTAAAAACTTGATACACGCGGTGCCGTACTTGGTGCGCGTACTCGAAAACGAGAGTGGCAAGGGTTTGGCTTCGCCTCCAGACATGAAATTGATCTTCGCTACTTATGTAAACCTGCATAACGGCATCACAGTCGACTGGAATGAAGACAATTTCACAGGGTTTTGTTTCTCCTACACGCTCTCGCAAATGGATTCCAACTACGATCTGGATAACGAAACTTTAAATCGGCAAAAAAGCGCCAGGTACGATACGAATACTGGTGACATTGTGGATTATCAATCCGTGAACGTCAACTATCCAAATCAGCTGCCCGACATGTGCGTCAGATTCGACGCCAGCGTGCGGATTGCCAAAATGCACGATACCGCGGCGGGTGACTCCGACCTGCACAGCAGCGTAACGTTTACGAACGACGCGGTGCTAAGACTGACCCGAGGCTCGCCGATTCTGACTTTGGAGC
>LGRX02020861.1:0-12619 GCA_001247695.2 Cymbomonas tetramitiformis
GCTGTAGGGGTGCGCGAGTAGATCAGCCTCCGCGCACAAGCGCTGTAGGGGTGCGCGAGTAGATCCAGCCTCCGCGCACAAGCGCTGTAGGGGTGCGCGAGTAGTTTAGCTATAAGCGATGAGAATCAGCGACAGAGGCGATGAGTTTCAAGTGTTTTTATGCGGAATATGGCAGGCGTTATGCAGCACCGTCCGATCTGATCTGATTAGATCGACCCTTAGATTGCAGTTATTCTGACAGTGACATCGGATCTGAGAGTATGACACTGTTATCGAGGGACTATGACAATGTCACATCGAAACTCGGCCGCCTAGGATTCTGAGAGTTGAATAAAGCAATCGAAGAAACAATTCCTGGTAATCAGTTGGAACTGTTCCAATCTGACTAACTGCTGTAATTATTCTTGCTTTAAGCTTCTAGAAAATTCCGACTTTGCCGTCATGGCTTCGAAGTTAGCTCCCCCTTCTACTGGTATCTTTTCAGATGACTTTACTCAGTTGGACCTGGCTCGATTGGAACAACTTCTTTCTTCTTACAAACTGGTGGCACCGGCAGACCCTAATTTGGTGGGCTGTATTCTGCACTTTGCTTCTCGTATCGACGACTTGATTGCATATGCCCGTCGTGGTGAACCCTGTGAGGCCACGATTCTGCAGTCTTTTCATACTCTGATTTCACAGGTATCGCCGGGCTCAGAGTCACGAGCTTTGATTGACGTCGAGGCACCTCTAATTCCTGGTATCGTTGAGGAGATGTTAACTTACGCGTACGGGATTCGTATCCGTCAACTTCGTGAGCCTTCTTTTGGTTGTCCTGGACGTGTGGCGTACGGTTTCTGTGGCGAGGTGGATTGTTTTGAGCAGTACCGTACCACTCCCACTTCCAGTGCGTACGGGACATGTGGTCTCAAGATTTGCAGCGTGAATAAGGTATCTACGCATATGGTACATCACAACCAGGAGCGATTGCGTCAGAATAACTGTTTTTTTCTGAGTGACCTTCCTTACTGTCGGGCGATTACATGCGAGAGCGAGTCGCAAGATTACGTACGTTGTCGCGTCTGCGCGGCTGTGATTCATAAAGAGTGTCTGGATGAATTCTTCGATGTTGGTAACTACGCCTTTTTCCGTGGAGACCGTAGTCACTTTATCTGTACGGATTGCTTTCTACCTTTCCCTGAGCTAACGATGATGTATATTTCAGCGCGAAAGCCGCAGGAGGAGATCAGCGTGTTGGTGATTCTACCTTTTCACGTTTCGCCCGCGAGTCAACGGGCGTACAGTCGTTTGCTGGAGACCTATAAGGGATTTGCAGGTCCGGAGTTGGCCTTTATGGGGGACTTCCATGAGCTATCTGATGTGGACCCGGTCGGAGCGGATGA
The DNA here is from genome assembly GCA_001247695.2 of Cymbomonas tetramitiformis. Taxonomy (NCBI): domain Eukaryota; kingdom Viridiplantae; phylum Chlorophyta; class Pyramimonadophyceae; order Pyramimonadales; family Pyramimonadaceae; genus Cymbomonas; species Cymbomonas tetramitiformis. The sequence goes on from LGRX02020861.1 coordinate 1,383, forward strand.
TTCGTCCCCGCGCGTTTTGGAGCCTGCGCAGAACCGTTTAGTTGAGATGCGAACTCAGCTTCTGAGCAGCCTGAGCCGCACGCGCTCACGTTGTCAAAGAACGTCGGGTGGATCGACAGCGGGTAGTGAACTCAGTTCAGACGGTGGTTTGCAGCGGGGCAGTCCTATTCGGGCGGAACTGGTTGCTCAACTCAGCGCAGTTCGTTCTTTGAAGAAGTCTGAACCCGTGCCCTTAACCTTGGCCGGTGCAGGAGGACACGTGGGACCCTCGGCTGGGCTTCTATCTGCTAGCGAGGCCGTCGCGCGATATGTCGCACCTGGACTCCGCGCTGAGCAGCCTTCCCTTGGTGTCACCGCGACCGCACCGACAGCGACATCTCAGCCTTCTAACTTGCTTGGTGGAATATCTGCGGTCGAGCCCATGGCGCACGCGCTGCTACCGCCCGATCGTGGAGTCCGGCGTTTCGCGGAGAGTGAAGTACCTTTGGGAAGTTTCGGTCAAGCTGGTAATTACATCCAGCCTGAACAGTTATCTGGTGGTCTTCATAATATAAATATTACGGCAACTGGCACTGGACACTTGGACACTCACGTTGCTTCTTTGATGCCTGGTGTAGCGCCCACGACTACGGCACCGGGGCCACCCGCGACTGTACCAAGCGGAGGTAACGCACTGTCTTTCGAGGATCTCTTGAGCGCGACTGTTGTTTCCCACGGCTTGACGGATTTAGTTACGGGAGCTATTGATGGTCTGACCCTGCGTGACCCGGCGAGTCCTTCTTACCCGGGTAGAGAGATGATGGAGAACTACTCTGGTAATAGTACTGACAGTGCGTCGCGCAAGCAGATGCAGCGGATTATGCAGAGCGACACGCTGGGTGCCAGTTCGGAGTTCCAGTACACTCCTTTTCAGGAGCGTGCCGGGGATCTGATTCAGGATGGGGCAACTTTGCGCGTTAAAGACAAACTTCAGTTCCCTCGCGTGGATCGTTTCCTGAGTTGGTGTAGGCGTCGATGTGAGGACTGGGAGCGTATTCGCGACAGTGGGATTGGGGTGTTCACTTACAACCCGGATCCCGCGAGTCCGTTTAAGGCGCACTATCGCACCGCAGTGATGATTGTTGCTCGTTATGAGTTCCTTATGGAACTGGTAGAGTACGTTCGGACTGAGATGCCCCACGTCCCGTTCGAGGCTACTTATGTCCTGATTACGTCGTACTATGTCACGGCACGCTGGACAAAGCAGCCTTTCACCACGGCGTTAAGTGAGGATCGTGACTTACTGCGATTGGGTTCCGAGAAGTTCACCACGGTGTCTGCTCGACGTGAGAACTTACGCCGTTTGGTGATGGAGTCCTTTCCCACGGTTGCTTTTCAGCGAGTCCTGGCCCGTACGGGCTATGTTCCTACTCCAATGGTGCAGGGGGCTGGTTTACTTCCGGCCCCCCCTCAGTCTGGTGTGCTGTCGCCCCCGTCTGGGGCTGGGGCAGTCGTGCCTCCGGTGGCCTCCCGCCCGTGCCCTCTCTGCGGCAGCAGCGAGCACAGCTATTATGCTGGGAACTACACCCATACAGGCACTATTACCCGTGCGTGTAACCGAGTGAAGAGAGTGGACGGTGTCAAGATGAAGTGCGTGAAGAAGCACGCCTTTTCTGGTCCCTTGATGACACCGTGTGACTACACCGAGACCGTTTGAAGTCTCGGCAAGCAGTTAGCAGGTATTCAAGACACAGAACCCTCCCCGTTACAGTCTGTTCTTTGGCCTTTGTCGTCCGAAACACCATCTGATGGCTTGGACACTGGTCTGGACTCTGTCTGTTGCGACGCGCGGCCTGTGCCTTCGGTATCTCATGCCACACAGCCAGCTCCGCGCTCAACACAGGTTCCTGTCTTAGCTTCTGAAGCGCCTACTACTGCGGAGCCTTTTCAGGCAGTCCGTGGTCTTCACTCCTTATTGCTCAGAGAGTTAGTCTATTGGTATGACACTCCTGAAGGTTGCCCTGTTCCTGGTGATCCACTTATGTTTGACGCCTACACAGACAGTGGCCAGGTATTTAAACGGCAACTCATGACATTGGGTACCCGGCTCTATTCTGGAGTCTCTCTTACTCCTGATGAGTGTATCTTCCGGGACCGCATACACTGGGTACGTCTGCGAGCCTCGGGTTCCAGGCACACTTTTATGGTTGTTTACACTTCTGATGGTTATCACCGGCTGCTGGTTCTGAAGGTTCCGCCTCGGAAATTTTCTTCTCCCGAGGCGAGGCACCGGCATGCCAGTCGCCAAATGACCTTCCATGACACTGCTGATGGTCTCTATTCTCCTGGAGTCCGCTATACAGCGGCCCTTTATGATTGGTTTCAACCTGGTGAGGAGGCACTTCAGCAATCTTGTCGTGAAGGCCACCGTATGAACTTTGTGGCCAAGCCTGCTCGTTTTAAGCGGGACAACCACCCTACTTGCTATGAGCACGCTGACCGGTCTGAGGCAGACCTGCTCCGGTCGGTTGAGCGAGGGGTCTTGGAGGGGCCATTACATTATGAGCCCTGGTGTGTGACTCAAATTGGGTCTCTTTATTGTCCGGTGAAGGACAAGTTCCGAAACATCTGGAACGCCCGCACGTCTCGGGTTAATGAGTCCATGGCGCCGGCTCCTGCTGAGTATGACTACCTTCAGCCGGTGTTATCCTTGCAGCGACCCCGTTGCCTTCAGGGTGGGTGGGACCTGAAGGACGCCTTCTGGAATAATCCCCGTTGGCAGCCTCATTGTGACTATATGGGGGTCCAACTGCCGTTGTCCAAGGACTTCTATCGGGCACGGTTTGACATGTTCGGGTTCTCGGATGCACCGAAGCACCAGGCCGAGATGGCTCAAGTCTTCAAGCGGGTCCTGAATGGTACCGTTCATGCTGACGGTCGCTCGGAGTGCACGGGGATCTTTGTGGACGACGGGCACAGTGTTTATGACCGTCAGCTTGGCAAGGTTGAGAGTGACCGGCGGGCCTTTGCGGAGATCGACCAGTTGGCTGCTCTTGGTGTTCAGGCGTCGGCGCACAAAACTTTCTTGCCGGCTTCAGTGAAAGAGTATGTGGGCCGGGAGATTCACTCCGAGAGTCAGACAGTGACGCTCTCGAAGGCTCGGGCTGAGAAGTATGGTGCCGCAGCGGGTGACTTGCTCCAGAAGTATCCTCCAGGCGTTCAGGTGCCCAGGCGTGAGCTGGCCGGTGTTATCGGCAAGCTTCAGTTTGTGGCGCCCCTTATTATTGGTGGACAGAACATGCTATCTCCATTGTATGAGGCCCGTGACGCTTTTGTTAATCCCCTGGTGGCCTCCGCACCTGCCAAGATGCGGTGGGACGACGGGGTCTGTGTGCATTTGGATGATCGAGCTCGTGGAGAGCTTTCTCGCTTTGTGGGTCATATGGAGGAACGCCCTTCCAGGCGCTATTATTTGTATGAGGGCAAGCCCGAGGTGTCTGGCCTGTGGTTGGGTCAGCATTCTGGGGACCGTGAGTACCTCACGGGACACTGGCAGACTCCCGAGGGGATCCTGGCGCCTACTATGGATGCGTCGGGATGGCAGGGGGGCATCGCCCTTCGGGACTGGCGGCACATCCTGTCATTCCCTCCGGATCAGTGTGCTCCTCATAAGAGCTCCAACTTCCGTGAGGCGAGTACAGCGGCGTCAGCGGCTGAATTGCTGGGTCCGGCGCACCGTGGGGAATGCCTGCTTTTCCGTAGTGACAACTCTACCACGGTGTCGCTGATCAACAAGCAGGGTACTATGGCCCCAGCTCTTTGGGAGGTCGGTGAGCGAATCTTTAGTGCGGCCCGTATGTATGATCTGGACCTCGCCTGTGAGCATATCCCTGGGTTGGAGAATGGCCTCTCGGATGGTCTCTCCCGTTATGTGCGCCGGAAGGATTATTCCGACTGGCAGTACAGGAGGGACGAGTTCCTCTCAGTTCAGTCAGAATTGGCCAGACCCTTTACCCTGGATGGTGGTGCGGACCCGGTGGGCACTAATGCTCACCTGCCCCGTTATTGCTCGGAGGTGGACAGCTTTTTGGCCCGTTCTTTGGCCGGTGAGGCGGTGTATGCTAACCCCGACTATGCCCTTATCCGGGAGTATCTGCTGCATTTCTTGCAGTGTCAGCGGGACTCGCCGTATGACACGTCGGGTACCTTTGTAGTGCCGGTGTGGGACACTTATGACTGGTGGTACTTGGTGAAGGGGGGCCGGGTGCTTCGTTATTACCCCCCTGACACTGAGTTGTTCACTACCCCGTCGTGGGAGCAGCTGGAGAATGCGGATGGCACTTATGGCTTTGGCTCCGGGCGCACCTTCCGGGGGCCGACCCGGTGGCCCGTGGTGGTCATTCACTTCCCCCCTTTGTTGCCTGCCAGGGGGAGCTCTCGAAGTGCTGCGGGAGCTGTTGTACCTGGTGACGGTGGCCCTTGGAGGGGAGTGCCAGTATTGTCGGGGGACGCCCAACGAGATCGTGTGCTGCTGTCTCAAATGCACCCGTCTGTTGTGCGTGGTGTGCTCCGGCGTTAAGCCGGGCCTTACGGCTCTGGTCCTTTGCGGTACCTGCTGGGTGGCGGCGGCTGGCTGGACGGGCCCATCGACGGGGGCATTGGCCCGTCTTGTGTCTCATATGGCGGCCCTGCGGGTGCGTGAAGGTACGACGGTGATTCAGCGCCGGGGGGTCCGGGACTTTCGGGACTTCTTGGTGCACGTTGCCGGGCACGACCTGCCGGCCTCCGTGCAGGATGTCATGGGGTATATCGCATATGCGGTGGAGGTCCGGCCGTTCAGGCTGGACTCCTCTACGGTGCGGAGCTACCTTACTGGTGTCACGGCATGGCATTATGAGATGCGAGACACGCTGGGCGAGGCGCCTATTCTGGAGGAGGATGGCAGCCCGCTCGTGTTGCGCATCCCAACTAAGCACCCCTCGGTGCGGGCGTTGCTGACGGTGTTGGACAAGCATTACAAGCGGCCGTCCAAGGCCAAGCGGGCTTGGACCCCGGCTGAGTGGCGCCGCATTTTCCACTTCGGCTTCGTCCTGAGTGGGCGTTCGGGCCGGTTCCAGCAGCTGGTGTATATGATGAAGACCTTTGGCTGCTTGAGGCCGGGGGCAGTGCGGTGGCTGCGTGTGTACTTTGACCTCTATTGGGAGGGTCCGTCGTTGTGCATTCACTGGAGGAAGCCTCCGGTGCCGACGGACCCTCATGTGCTGGTGGTGCACAATGATGAGGAGCTCTCCTCTTACATCCGGGGCTCCTTGGTGTTCGATAAGAATGCTGACGCCCGAAAGCCCAAGGAGTTCTTCATTCCGAGCGAGGTGCCGGCTCTGGGGGTATTCCCGGTGCAGATGTTGGAGGAGTATGTGGTCCGTGAGGGGCTGACCTCCGGCTCCTTGCTGTGTCGTGCGCCGAAAGGGGCATCGGGTTGGTACCCCGGGCCTTACTCCGGCTTTGGTCGGGCTTATCAGAAGGCTTTTGCTCGGGCTTTCCCCGGCCGGGATGATGCCCGCCACTACGGGGGTGGCTCCCCAAGGAAGTCTCTTGGTCAGTGGCTGTGGACTTATGGTTGGTCACACCGGGTTATCTCTGATGTGGGCGGTTGGTACACGCCTAAGGTGGCCATGGACCTGTATTTCACAACTCACAGGTTCACTATCTTGCGGGCATTGCGGCAGTTGGGGGCTGAAGCTGGGGGTGTGACTGTGACGCATTTCAGATGAGGCGCCGGATGACTCCGCGCTTAATCTGCAGATCTTGACCCGTATGGAGAAGACCCTGAATGTGGAGGCGGGTTCTCTAGTGGGCATCGAGATGGATGGTTATTATATTTATGACAAGTATCGGCTGGCTCGGGTGACGGACTTGCCCGACCAGGCCACTACGGATTCGGACTATGTGCTCTCGGATTATTCTGAGGATTGGCGGGACACTCTGGATGATGATTATGAGGATGATTGTGAATGGTGAGCTGCGGTGTGGCTGTGGCTCTAATAGTATTGTTACTTCTGGGCTGGGCGTGGCGCCTGGCTATTGTGGTTATTTATACTTCTGGAATTGAGTGGTTATTACCTGGTTATTATATATCTGGGTCCGGGCCCCTCGGCAATTGCTATGACTGGTGGTGCGTGTGATTCTGAATCTGCGCCTCTTTGTTTGGCTGATGCCTGAATGTTTTATGTTTTACGGCCTAGCCGGCTCAACTGTTATCTGGTGGTTTATATGCTTCTGGATCTGGACTTGTTGGCCGTGGCTATTATCTGGTTATGTGTTTGATCCTGAATCTGCACTTCTTGATTATCTGGTGGTTTCTATGCTCCTGGACTGGCTTTGCCTTGCAGTGTGCTCCGGGGTTGCCATTAACTGTGTGTGACAGGCCTGCTTATCCACCCTTATACTTTTATGGAGAGATGGTGGGAGCTCTGGACAGGCGGACGGATAGGACCACGCCTGTCCAGATTCGGTTCGGTTTTCACCAAACATATGTGTACAACTGCAGTGACCACATGCATGTGTACAACTGCAGTGACCAAAGCAATGAGTATATAAGCATGCAACGGCAGAAAAAGTTTAGCTATAAGCGATGAGAATCAGCGACAGAGGCGATGAGTTTCAAGTGTTTTTATGCGGAATATGGCAGGCGTTATGCAGCACCGTCCGATCTGATCTGATTAGATCGACCCTTAGATTGCAGTTATTCTGACAGTGACATCGGATCTGAGAGTATGACACTGTTATCGAGGGACTATGACAATGTCACATCGAAACTCGGCCGCCTAGGATTCTGAGAGTTGAATAAAGCAATCGAAGAAACAATTCCTGGTAATCAGTTGGAACTGTTCCAATCTGACTAACTGCTGTAATTATTCTTGCTTTAAGCTTCCCGACCCGGCCCTCCCGGTGGGAGCTCTGGACAGGCGGACGGATAGGACCACGCCTGTCCAGATTCGGTTCGGTTTTCACCAAACATATGTGTACAACTGCAGTGACCACATGCATGTGTACAACTGCAGTGACCAAAGCAATGAGTATATAAGCATGCAACGGCAGAAAAAGATCCAGCCTCCGCGCACAAGCGCTGTAGGGGTGCGCGAGTAGATCAGCCTCCGCGCACAAGCGCTGTAGGGGTGCGCGAGTAGATCCGGCCTCCGCGCACAAGCGCTGTAGGGGTGCGCGAGTAGATCAGCCTCCGCGCACAAGTGCTGTAGTGGTGCGCGAGTAGATCAGCCTCCGCGCACAAGCACTGTAGGGGTGCGCGAGTAGATCCAGCCTCCGCGCACAAGCGCTGTAGGGGTGCGCGAGTAGATCCAGCCTCCGCGCACAAGCGCTGTAGGGGTGCGCGAGTAGATCAGCCTCCGCGCACAAGCGCTGTAGGGGTGCGCGAGTAGATCCAGCCTCCGCGCACAGGGGCGGGACTCACCGGAGTTGGCAGAGCGCATGTTGTGGAGCCCTGCGTTCAAGATGCGCTCCACGGCGAGCCAATCCGCGATGGTGATGCGCTCAGACGTGAAGGCAAGCGTCACCTTGACGAAGTTCGGGATGCTCTCGCAGCGCAGGAACAGCCGCCGCACAAAGAACACCACCGCTGCCACCGATACCCCCTCACCCCGCTTTCAGTGTTGCCTCCTCCCAGCCGCTGCTGCCCCCTCCCAGGACGACGCGGCTCTATTCTTTGCAGTATTTAGTAGTGCAGGAAAGTCTGCCCGCTGTTGCAGTGTCCGTTGAGGCATGTCTGGTAGAAGGTCCCCAGCATGCGCAGCCTCGACCAGGGGCAGGGCTTGAGGGAGGGTAAAGTGCGCACCATGCTCCATCTCCGCAGTGTACTCCTCGAGCTGCAACCACCACCCATGCACACCACCTGCTGCATTCCACCTTCGCCGCGAGCTCTGCACCCGCCGGCCCGGCCCGCTCTCCTGCGTGCGGTGGAGGACAGGCCTTGATGCCGCAACGCCTCCCATGTCCTCCCTGACAACCCCGCGCTCCGCTCCCTTGTCCCCCGTCTTCCCTCTGCTGCGGCTGAGGAGGCACATTCAACTTGCAGCTCTAAAGGAAGGGGGTCCGCAAGTGAGGGACAGGGCCAAACATGAAGAAGACGCGTGCCACCAGGCAAAGGAGAAGGTGATTGTGGAGGGGTGCGCTCTCCGGGAGAGGGGAGAGGGCACCTCGATGCCGTGCGGAAGCCAAACAAATCAACCATGCTTCGGGCATCCTCCTAGGGGTGCACAGGGGGCCACTACTCGCAGGGGGCAGAGACAGGTATGCGAGCACCACTGAGGCTCCCAGAGGATTTGCCACCTGTTCACGGTGCCGAGCAACCCATTGGCCCCCTCTCCAACTTGCCCAGCAGCCAGCCAGTAGAGCAGTGTCGTGAGATACGACAGGAAGATCGGCCACACATCCATGAAGAACAGACTCCCGTGCTTCAGGCCTGCACGCCTCTTCCCCCAGCCCTCCCGCCCAAAGTGACTACCGCTGGTGAACCGTGAGTGCCTTCAACCGCTGCAGCACACCAAGATGCTGCTGCGCGTTGGGTGTACCTGGCGCAGCGGAGGGTGGTACACGGCTGACAGGGTGCCTGGGAAAAGCTCACCCGGTGCCCAGATGTCTGGGGTGCAGTGGAAATCGTCCTCCTCCCAGCATCCCCAGTAGCAGGACACAGCAAGCGCGTAGAGCACGAGGAGGCACACCTCGGAGTAGAGAAGCATAACCTGCCACCAGCCACCGGCCACTCAAGGGGAGCTCGCAAGTGCCAAGGGATTGCTTCCCGCTTTGGCACAAACGGTGTTGCCGGGGCTGTCAGGGATCTTAGGGTTGTAAAGGGGTTTACGTAGCATATGCATGATGTGCAGAGTGTGCTGGTGCTATTTAGGGTTTAGGGTTTCAAGGTATATGGCTTTAAGGGTTTTACGAAGACTATGTGCACGTGTGCTAGTGCTATTTCCTGCATCATGGCCGTACTGCTCTTGATATGCTGACGCCACTTTCTTCAGCACTGCCTCTCCAGATTGAGATGGCATATGAAGTCTGTCACTGACTTGAACACTGATAAAATCATTGAGTTATCTGAGAGGCGAACTGAGGTGCACTGCAGATTCCACTGATCGTTTTTTTTTGACATTTCAGATTTCTAGCCACTCTTCAGGTCGAGTCCAAAGGCCGTTCCCCACCGGCACCCGCCACGTTCAAGATAATGAGCCTAGGAAGCTAAAGGCCAATGAAAACCAATCGCTACGCCTCAACACCATGACGAGGCGGCCACGTGCTACCCTGCACTTTCAGAGATTTGTGAAAGCGTTCTGAAGATCTTGGTGGGTGACAGCTTTGCCTCAATACTGACTGAGCAATCTGAAATAGAGATGCCACGGCTGCATTTCTCATCCCGAGAAGCGCGGTGAATGCGTGCGGGGGGGACGTGGGGCAAGGTGAGGCACACCTTCCACGGGGGGAGGGGGAATGGGGAGGTGATGCACACCTTCCAAAATCGAAGCGAGGGCTTTGGATTCTCAAAGAGCGCGTAGCCGAAGGTGCCCGCGAGATAGGGGAGTAAGATGAGGTTGTACTCAAACACAAATGTGAGGGAGTACACAAGGTAGCACAGGCTTCCATCCGGTGCGGAGATCCACGGCCACACGGCGCGCAGCCACTGCTTCACCTTCGCAAACGTGATGTCTTCTGTCTCCTCCACTGTGTCGGATATCTGTTCCAGCGCCTGCTGCACCCCACCTCCCCCGGAAGGTACCCATAACCCACGTGATGCTCTTATCCGGGACCTGCTTCCACCCGCCTTCCATCCTCACAAGCCCAGGTATAGCACAACGGGAAAGCCTCTAGCGTCTCTCCTCGCACCGCCAGCCAACATCAGCCCACACCATTTGAACACATGCGAGGCACGTGACAGAAAGGAGGGCCGCGTGCTAAGGGCTTGATGCTCGGGGCAGGGGGTGGAAAACGAGCCTCGTGCTTCCTCCACAGCAATGCTCGCTCCTCCTCTTCCGCAAGCCCCTCTTCCTCCCCCTCCCCACCCGGCAGCTTCACCCTGAACGCACCCCATCTCCTTCCCTCCCCTTGTCACCACGATGTGGACTGCGCGACCTACTGCAGCAATGGCATCCAGCTAAGTCTGCAGCCATGAATCACATTTGGTCCAGTCGCTGGATGCAGTGACAGCTTTGGAGGAGGGAGGCTTGCGAAATTGCAATGTGTTTAGAGTGGACTCTCAGCAGCTTCGATATCACCAATGGTAGGAAAGTTATCCTGATTGTGTGCTGCCCACTCTGCGATTTCGCAAGGGCAGGCACTGACCTGCTGCGCTCTCCTTCAGCGGCCTCTGGCACTTCAGGCTCAACTGTGGCTGTGCCGGCACTTCCTGCTACCTCCCCCTCTTGTGCATCCGATGGTGGTTGATGCAGGTCCAGCTGGCGCGCATCACCTGACGCCACGGACTGCTTGGCGTTCCGGTGCCGGCGGCGTAGGGTGGAGGCCCCTGCACCTGGCCAGCTTTGGGCCGGCTGGAGGAGGGTGCCGGCCTGCGCACTGCCGGTGCGCTCCACACCATTCCGCTCACCCGCCTCCAGCCGCGACACCTCTCGCGCCAGCAGCGGCACCAGGAGACGTACGTCCTTGATCCGCTTGCGCCGCGCTTCCTGCATCCACCTCCCCCTCTCCCACACCCGTCTGCCTCATCCCCACCTCCATCCCCAAGACCCACCCGCCTCCCCTGTGTATCCGGTGCACTCCAGCGCACTCTGCCCCCGAGGCACCTGAGAATGCCACGCCTTCCCTCGGGGCACACAGGTGGCAAAGGGTGGAAAAGAGAAGAGTGGAGTTTTGCAAGGCCTCTAGTAAGCTTGTCATTTGGGGTGGGTGGGGCGGCTGTGACCTGGCGGCCAAGCTCTTTGAGGCCCTCCGCAAGCTGCTTCGTATTCCACTCTAGTGCCCGCTTTGTTGCAGCTGTGGACTCGGCTGCCCGCTTCTCCCTTTCCAGCCACACTACCTGTGTTCCGAATCCGATACATTCACTGCCACAGTCGCGTAGTCAGGATGTGAGGCGATGAGGGAGGCATGCCTGGAGAGAAACTTCCGGCAGGGGAAATGCAAGGCGGTGCGCTGTGAGGCGATGGGGCACTGCGTGGGGCGCGCCTGGAGAGAAACTTCCGGCAGGGGAAATGCAAGGCTGTGCGCCGTGAGGCGATGGGGCACTGCGTGGGGCG
>LGRX02020862.1:0-14743 GCA_001247695.2 Cymbomonas tetramitiformis
CTTCACGATTTGAACCTTTGACCCACTTGGATGTAGTCCCATCCTCGAACACCGCTCTAATTGATACTTGCTCAACGCCTTTTGTCTTCTCCGGTAACCAATAGTTTAAACTGCTACCATCGGGTGCTGCTCTTTCAAGAAACGTTGTAAAGGGAACCTTAAGTTTTTCAACGTCTGTGCTAAACTTCTTTATATGTCTCTTGGAATCATCAATGCTGTACTTTTGAATCTCATCAAGTCTACTTTGTTCTTTGGCAGGTTTCTTCCCTATCTTGGTCCATTGTCGCCTGGTGATTTTCTCAACCTTCTCTTTCGATTTCCGATAGTTCTTCTTGTAATCACGTATAGCTTTGGCTCTATCATCACCGGTTAGGTTTCTACTTTGTAAATTTTCCCAATCTGCAGCAGTGAGCTTATGGCGTGCCTCAGGATTTTGCTTTCTCAATTTAGGGGGCATCTTCCTATACTATATAAATTATATTTTTGTGACGTCCGCTGCTCGGCGTTTTCTAATCTGCTTTTTCATTCTTTCGCGTTTCTCAATATTAGCTATGGAGTCACGGAATGTCTTTACACCCGTATATTCTGCATTAGGTCGTTGAAATACTGAGTCACCCGTTATTGTGCCAATGCTTGTTTGGTCTAAAGGTGCTACCATGATAGGAGCTATCCTACGAGGTGCTTTGGTCGGCAAAGCAGCATCTTTGACGGGCTGTTGATACACCGGTTGTCCTGATAAAGTGCCATGGTCTAAGGCGGTTCTACTTTTGTTAGCAGTTGTCTTTTTAACAACTGGTCGGCCTCGTAAGCCTTTCAGCTTTTCAGCTTGTGTCATCTTACCCTTCTTTTTAATCCCGTGTTCGGCTCTATGTTCGGCTCCGCAAGATTTCAACTTTGTTATCCAAGTTTCTCTGGTCATGTATACATTAGGAATCAAAAAAGGTGGCAGATTAGGTCATATTATGGTTATGTATAAGATAATGGGAATATGACCCAATCTGCCACCTTTTTTGATTTCATCGAGAAATCGTAAGTCAAATTCAGAAATATTATTTTCTTAAGGTATCTTATAGTGACCCAATGCCAGTCAAAGGGCAGAAGATTACCGATAGTGAAACGTTGGAACGTCTCGCCAAAATGAGAGAGAAAGCTTTAGAGACACGTCGGGCGAAGGCAAAAGTCAAATCTGATTTGAAAATGGCGGAACAACTTAAGGAAAATGAGAAAGTTGTGGCAGCTCAGGAAACCATTAAGAAAGCTACAACTACGATTAAACCGGAACCGCAGCCAGAATCGGACCCTGAACCTGAGGTTGAACATGTCATTGTCAAGAAACCAAAAGCTGTCAAAAAGAAACCCAAAAAGCAAGTGGTGATAGTAGAATCTGATTCTTCGGGTTCGGAAGAAGAGCCTCAGGTTATCGTTAGGAAGAGTACCAGGCGTAAGCAAAGCCGAGTTGCATCTCAATCACCACCACCTCGTAAGAAAGACGCGGAAATGGACCCGGGTTACGATAAGGCATACTCAAGTCTATTTTTATCGTTATAGTATATGAAGTTCCAAAGACTGAAAGATAAGAATTACAATATTAAGATTCCGAAGAACAGTTCTGCTTTTCCAATCGAGACTCCGGACGACTTTATTCAATTACCGATGGTAACACTTGCAAATTCCAAACGCGGAGGTGCTAAAACAACAAGCCTTACTCATTTACTACGACTGATGCAATACAACAATGCATTGGAGAGGATTATATTGGTCTCGCCGACATATGAGAATAACAAACACTATTTTGAAGACCTTCCTTTAGACGAGAGCGATGTCCTTGAACCGGAGATAGATGTTATTCCTCAGATTGAAAACATATTAGATGAGGAAGCTCTTGAATACGAAGAGTATGTTGAAAAAACAAAACGTTATAAAAGACTCATGGACATGTTACACAAAAGCGAGATGAGTGTATACGAAATACCAGCCAACTTACTTTTGGAATTTGCCGATGAAAACGATAACATTGCACCACCACAATACAAATACAAGGTTACCAATAGACCACCATCTGTAGCAATATTTTTCGATGATTGTCTAGACTCACCAGTTTTTAGACCGAAATCTGGATTGGGACGTTTCGTTATAAGTCATCGACACAAAGGAAAAACGAAGAACATCGGCAGTATCGGCTGCTCACTCCTTTTCGCCACACAAGCATATACGAGCAATGGGGCGGGACTACAACGTGCTATACGGTCAAACCTGACCCACATCCTACTTATGAAGACGAAAAATCAAGATGAGCTGAAACAGATTTCTCAAGAGCTTGGCGGTGAGGTTTCCCCGGACCAATTTTATGATGTCTTCAATCAAGCAGTCCAAGATAGATATGACTTTCTCTTTATCGATTTGGCAAAGAAGGAGTGTCACCCGAGTATGTTCAGAAAAAACTTCAATGAGTTTATTCTTCCAAGTCAAGTAGCTGAATCTTCTATGCAAGTTTGATAAGTATAGACTCCGGTATAGTACTTGTTCTCTTCATTATCATAATGGATTAAAAAAGGTGGCAGATTGGGTCATATTATGGATATATATAAGATAATATGAATATGACCCAATCTGCCACCTTTTTTGATTCTTCATTGTATGAGACTATTAGAATTGTTTAGTGGAACATGCTCAGTGAGCAAAATATTCAAAGACTTGCATAAAGATGGCGAAGTCGTCTCCCTTGATATTCACCCGAGGTTTAATCCTACTCACAACGTTGACATTCTGATATGGGATTATACATTATACCCGCCAAATCATTTCGATATCATATGGGCATCTCCTCCTTGTACAGAGTATTCAAAAGCGAAAAGAATTGGGGTCAGAAACTTTGCATTGGCTGATGCAATAGTCAAGAGAACAATCGAGATTATTGAATACTACAAAGCAAGTCATTTGTACATTGAAAATCCCTCAGACGGAGGGCTATTAAAGCATCGAGATTTTATGAAACCGCTAGACATATACATGCATACATGTTGTTATTGTATGTATGGATGTATGTATCGCAAAGCGACGAACATTTGGACTAATAAACAAGGGCTAAAACTCAAAATGTGTAATAAACACATAACCCCGTGTCCATCTATGGTGGCATATGGGAGACACCTTATCCAAGCACAGCGAGCTCAAAGCTCACGTTCCGATGTGGGAACTTCGAAATCCCTTACTACACTACACGTAATTCCTAAAGGTCTATTAATATATTTACTCAATTTCAAATGCATTTCCTTTGTAGATGGGGCTGATGATTAAGAAGTCTTGGAGGGCTGGAACAAAGTGCTCCCACTTCTTTGAATGAATATAATTGTAAGACTTTTTATGGGAACCGGGCAGCTTAATCAATATTATCTTCCCTTTGTCATCTCGTTCAGGACCATAGCAATCGGTTTCGAAAAATGCATCAAGAGCCTTGCCAATTGTATATGGGGTCATCTTAGTTCCCTGAAAATTTATCTTGAACGATTCTTTCAATGTGTTAATGTCTACATCCCAAGTCGGGTTGTTGGGCAGCATCAATGTTTCTTTGGCACCGTTTTGCTCAAATAGAGTCCACAAGATGTGGTTTGGATTGTTTAATAATTGTATAAATTTGTGAACAAAGTTTACAAGTTTTCGATTCCACAAATCTCGGAGGTAATGTTGAGGTATAGACTCTAAGAATAGATTTTTGAAATTATATTTGGCAATGCATAGTTTATCTTCCATGGTCGCTTCATTGCTCCAAACTTTTGGATTCAGATTTTCGTAAATCTCTAAAATTTCTTTATCTTCAATATTATTATACTCAAAGTAAGGAGCCGTCTCATTTTCATTCAATTTAGCCCACACCATTTCCCTACTATTTTGAGAAAGTTCGCTATTAATAAAGCCACATTTCCGGAGATACCAATGATATACTCGTTCGTCTCTTGCCCAATACTCACACTCTTGTTGGTTTGCCAATTTTTGATACAACTCACTTTCAGGTGCATTATATGGAAGACAAAACCCTTTTAGTCTAAACCTGATTTGCTTCATCGTTGCACTTGTTTTGTATAGGTGAAGCTCATTTGTATGATATTGTCTCACCCTAAACAGATTTTGAAAGAAGTCCCGGTATGACACCATGGCAGGGTCCAAAAATGCATATCGTTTATGAAAGTGCGGTTTATTGTTTGGTCCGGTATCAAAATTGACTCCCACCGTAATAGCAACATTGGAAATCACAAGTCGTTTAGAGGCCCACATTTCGTCAACATTAGATAAGGTTGATTTCGTTTCATCATCGCTCATCCCATGATAACAAATGATGTCATCTTGAGTGAGGTCGGTGTTTGCTATAATCATATCTTTGAATGTGTCCATGCCATAGCACCAAACACTCTTGCCTTTTTTGAAATCGGTTTTGAAAGGATAAAACAAAGATATGTTTTCCCCATTGTTCAAAGCATCAATCAACGATGCTTCCCAAAATTTTTTGTTTTCGTAATTGATTAATTGTTGCGGAGCTGGTGGTAGGTTGTGGCCAAGCGTAATTAAAGGGCAATCTAAATGTCTAACCTTCTTAAACCATGTAATGGTGTCTTGATGGGGAAAAGCATCCATAAAGATGATTTTCTTTGCAGATTTTACAATGTGCATAAAGCAATCCCAATTGGCGGGTAAGTGCTCCCCATGTGTCGTGCGGTTCATGAAAATACTTTTGTAAGTCTCAATCTCATCCAAGATAACAATGTCATAACTATTACGAGTTTCAATTTCATCTTCGCATAAACCGGCAAACAAGCTTAAACAATTTTCTGTTTTCCATTGTGATTCCATAGACATTATAATTCTATGTGCTGCCGGAATTAATTCTTGTTTGTTCTTATCAAAGCTTTTGTAATTTTTGAACCGCAAGGATTGCAATCTTGTCGCTACATTTTGTGCATAAGATATCCTTGGGCTGAACCATATAATGCTACTACCCTTTTCATACTTGTGAAGATAATCAATAGTAGAACCGGTCTTGTTCCCGCTCATGAATGCCGTCAAGAACACCATGGATGCATGTCCAAATGCATTATGAATTTCAATCGGCTTGACCCATCTATCACTCATAAAAATGTCGATTGGTACGTCGCACCCCTTAAGAAACTTTGAACTTTGCTCACAAATCGTATCAAATCGTAGGTTGGGATAAAATCTGAGCAAGAGGTTCTTGATAAAGTTGTCGCCCGGAGAATCGTATTTATTAGCGGTCTTCCAAGATTGTATATATGTTTCCCATTTTACACGGCCTTGCTTAACCCATTGCATGTATGCATCTTTGGAAATTCCATTATGATATGCCCATATTTGAATTATCCAACATAATTGATGTCCTAATGCACTTGGATCGGGAAATGGTTTGTTGGGTATCATGCCTAATATTTGTTTGTAACTTGTCGTATTCCAATTAAAATTGGATGGGGGCACATAGTCACATGGTGTGATGGAACTTAAGTCAATTTTTTGATGAGTCTTTTCATCAAGTTCTACATCCTCAAATTCCCAATGTAATGTCGCGGCATCGATTGAATCTTCATCAAAATCCATCAAGATGCAATGCTTGGTGACCGATTGACTTCCTTCGACGATGTCTTGAGTTCGCAATTCATGGGATTTGCTTTGATTGACACATTTCATATTTCGATTTGTGGTGTACACCGCACAATCCATGCCCAAATCTTTGTACTTCATTAGCCATGTTTTGAAGGGAGCCATAGCACCAAGATTTTCAAAATAATAATTGGAAAGAGCGATGTGATAGGACCAATTTGGATTTCCCTTTTTTGGTAATGTACTTCCACTAATTTGAAAGATGGCATTTGGAAATTTGGTCGAAATGATTTCTTTGATTTCATTCAAGTTAATCTCTTTATCACTATCAATATCGAAATATACTTTCCGCTTGACATGGGCTTGTATTATTTCATATATGCCATAATGTTTGGTCAATATCTTGCCCATATTGACTTTGTGAATTTTACTCCACATATTGCCCATCTTTTTGGTGTCCGATTTGATTAGAATTTCGCCTTCTTTCAAAGTTGAAAGCACATAATCTTGTGCTCCACCATCGGTCAAGTTTTTGACCCATTGCATTTTGATGAATGTTTTTAGTGCAAACTTTGAGGTGTCGATATTTTGATAATCCATTATACTATTATAAACACTCTTATCTTTAAGTGATTTAATGTTTTGGCAAAAATAAGTTTGGATGCTATTGTTGGTGATATTTTGAGACATGTATACTTATATATACCATATATTTTAATCTTTAAGCTTGTTTATAATGGTTCATTTTCAGATTTTTGAGACCTTTTTTTCCTCATGTATTCTTTCATTTTGATATTGTGCTCATCTTTGTGAGTATCATACCAAGTCTTTTGATGTTTTCTATTCAAAGCTCGCGTTTGTTCAACATGAGTCTCCCTATACTTCTTTTTGGCACGTTTTTGAGCATCGGTCAAGGCCATTCTATTGGTATATACTTAGATTTTAATCTTTAAGTCAATTGCGTTCTTTAAGTAGTTCGTGCGTTCTTTAAGTAGTTCGCTCAAAAGGTGGCAGATTGGGTCATATTATGGATATATATAAGATAATATGAATATGACCCAATCTGCCACCTTTTTCATGATATTGTACCCGCGTGCGTTCTTTAAGTAGTTCGCTCAAAAGGTGGCACATTAGGTCATATTATGGATATATATAAGATAATGGGAATATGACCTAAAATGCCACCTTTTTCATGATAGTTAGGGTTTCAGGGTTTAGGGTGTATCATGATACCCCCGCGAAAAAATCGCCGAAAGTCGTATATCGCCTAAACTGACCCCTCCCTTAAATAGTGTAAAAAACCGTGCGAAAATCGCCTGAACTGACCCCCTAAATGGGGTCGGAAATCGCCCAAACTGATGCTGAATTAATTCTATTTTTTCCAAAATATTTTATACACTGTTCGCAGCATTTTCCCGAAATCGTCTGCGATTTCAGTCATACGGCGATGACATATATCGTGACACACACCATGACTCACACCGTGACACGTGCGATATTAAATCGACACCTGTTCTGACACATATCATGACACGTACCATGACACGTACCATGACACGTACCATGACCTGCACGACACCTGCGATGACACCTACCATGACACGTACCATGACACGTACCATGACAGATGGACGTTCATCGACCCCAGAAGAGCACCGGAACAGCACCGGAACAGCACCGGAAGGTCACAGGTGTCGTCGTAGGTGTCATGGTAGGTGTCATGGTAGGTGTCATGATAGGTGTCAGCACTGGTGTCATGACACGTGTCGTATGTGTCACGATTTGTGTCGCAATTTGTGTCATGGTCAAGAAAAATCTTTGACTTCAAAATGTTTAACAGAATTGCAGCCGTCGCACAGTCGTAAGCAGCAACCGCCAAAAGCAGCCCTGACTTTAAGGTAACCATGTGCATACATAGCGTAGTCAGATGTCCCAAAACACGCGTGCCGTGGCCCTTCAAACAGTTGTATTGTGCTCCGTGCTGTGTGCGAACGGGACTGGCGGGCGATGCGAAGTGCCCTGCGTGGGTATACGATAAGGCCGGAAAGTTAGTCCGGTGCAAACGATCTTCTGGGCAGCAGACTCCGTGGTGCAGCGAGGCACATTTCGATATCTGTAAAGATTGTCTGGAACCCAAGTCAGCTCAGCCGGTGTTCCAGAGTTTGTTTGGTGCCAACGACACTCGCATTTGGAAAGTCCGCGTTGATAGGCTCTCCGTTCTGGTGCAAGCTGGCAGGTTGAAGCAGCAGTCGCATCAGTTAGAACAGGCACTGCTGCAAGAGTCACGAATTGATATGACTGCTGTGACTGAAGGTGCACACAGCATGATGGCATCCGCGGAGCACAGTATGCAACAGTTTCAGGAGTCGCATGCGGTTATGTTTGACGTGATGGAAAACTATAAGTCGCCAGTCAAACCCGCTGAAGCCTCATACACGTTGATCCCTCGGTTTCTGCCTGACGGGTCGCCGAATCCTGAGCACCCTCCTGAAAACATAGAAGTTGACGTTACCCAACTGACACTTGAGGTCAGCGAGCTGAGCGTGACTAAGTTTGACGGCCAAGTTGAACTGCAGCGTCGCATTCGCGACCTTGAAAACGTAAACAAAACGTTGAGTGTTGAAGTTGAAAAATTGACTTACGACTTGAACTTAAAGTCGCAAGCCTTTGACGATGCGAAGCAGCACGCCGCACACCTGAAGGGTTTGCTCGCCCAACGTGACGTGGAAAAGGCAGATATGACCGACTTGATAGTGTCTTTTGACCCAACGTATGGTCAAACCGACGAAGCAGTGCTTTCTGAAAGTCCGAATCTTCACGTCCGCTTTGACTCTGGGACCGAGTCCCAGGGTGAAGATATCAGCGGCACTGACTCGCAGCTCTCGGGGACCGCATCTGAGTATGAAGCGACTGACCCGAACGACGAACTCGGGTTTTAGGTGAGCACTGACCCTTTTTGTTGTGTCATTCGTGCAGGAACCCTTTGTAAAGACTTCACCTTTTTCTCATCCGCAAGTATGTTTTACCCTTATGCCTTCCTTACACTCGCATGACACTTATACCTCGCATGTTTTGTTTTTGTTAACGCTACTGTTGTTATTGTTTGTGCAGTGGCTGACACTCCTACCGCTCCTGCCGCTCCTGCCGTCCGTGCTCGTGCACGTCCTGGCAAGTTATACGCCAACAGGAACAAGAACGCGACACCTGGACCTGGCGTCGACAACAACTGGCCCGATGCGGTAAAACGGGGCTATCAGATAGCCTCACCTTTCGGAAACGCACGTACTTTCAAGGTGGACGAGTACGACGAGGCTGAGGCTTGGGCGGCCTCGGATCCTATCTACCAGCCACAGGTAGCCGACCTTCAGGTGGTTACTGAAAGTTTTTTGAAACGGCAGAACATCTTTGTCAAGTTGCTTGTGCTCCTTCTTATTTTCAGTGCGTTCTCTTCTGGTATTTTTCAGTTCGCACTGTTCTTGTCGGACCACTTTGAGTGCCGCAAGACCTTCAATGCGACGCATGTGTTTTGCGTTCTGGCATACCAACTTTTACATGTCTCGACCAAATATTCTCAGGAGATTCAAAGCTTGTTTGCTGCCCAGTTCGTTGCGTGGGTGTTGACAGTGTTCTATTGGATTGTATCGCTACTCCTGTAGGTTCTTTAAACTTTTGTGTATGGCCGGATGCCGGATGTAGCAACTGAACAGTAAAGTATTTTGCTTTAACACAGAGGCTGTATGGACGTGATGCCCAACTTGTGGCTGAACTTGCGTGTGATAAGTGTAACTTTATGCAACCACTCAGCAAAGTGCACAACTTTAGATCGGATGCAGAAGCAGAGTTCCCACTTTGGGGGGAATGTTTGATGTGTGGCAACCACTGCTGTGAAGAATGCATTGATGTACAGCTTTTAATCCAAGCATTGGATTTTCATAATGAGCGTAATTATGTGTGTAGGCAGTGTAGCTCCAGGGAGGATGTTTATTGGTATTTTGTTAGTGGAGGTGCTGGTCCTAGGCCATGGTAAACTGGATAATGATTATTAGGTAAGATGATACTTTATTTTGTTTATCCAGTGATAATTTGTTTCCTGAAAGTGAAATATGCACCCTTGTGCTAAATGCAAGGAGGGGATTTGTATGGCATGTGTAGTTCTCACTAGGTCAAGAAGGAAGGTGTGCTATGCATGTCATTTGGAAATGTTTTATAAAAGGGGCATACCGCCCCCAGACCCGGTTATGCTTTTAGGGCCTTGAATAGTATTTTGTATTTATTTCAATGCCAATAAAGTTTCGATTATTAACTTTGCACACTTTACCCACCGTACCGATACCCATGAATGGGTCTAACACTTTATCATTCTCATTGGAATAAGTTTTAACAATCCACTCCAATATACCATAAGGCTTAGCAGTAGGATGCTTGCTTTTGTAATTACCGTTGGCAATAGTTATCACAGATTTGGGAAACCGTTTCCCATCAGATATAGTATTAATTCTGGGGCTATTTCCAGTATACAATTCCGTGCGTCTGCCCGGGACACGTGTGTACGCAATTCCATCGGTCATCTGTGGATTATAAGTAGGTAACTTATCATAAAATATATACAGCATTTCGTGACTGCGTAGTGGCATCTGATTGCAATGATAAAATCCAGAACTGACCGTTTTCTGCCACACAATATCATATCTAAACATCTTCTCGTTGCTGGATATTAACTTATGTCCGAACCGAGTCGTGCAGAAGAAAACATATGCAGTGCGTGGCTTACCGACCCGTTTCAGCTGCGTCCATAACGTATGCAAATCAATTATCTGCTTATCGAACTTGCATGCAGTTTGATTGTAAGGTAAATCTAAGATAGCTAAGTCAACAGAGTGTGCGTCGATGTTCGGTAAGATGTCAAAACAATCTGCATTGAATATCTGGGTCGCCATTAAGGTAGGTTGAGAAAAGAAATGATAATAGGGCAAAATCAGAAAAGGTGGCAGATTGGGTCATATTCATATTATCTTATATATATCCATAATATGACCCAATCTGCCACCTTTTTTGATTTATAGGTCACCACAACAATCTATCTGCGTAATAACCATTGCTACCGACGACATTCCGGTCTTTCTTGTGTCTGATTTTGTACAGCCGACGTCTTTCATCGGCATACTCTTTACCCTTAGTGGCCATGTATGTTGGATAATCAGAAGCACCACGCTGACCCACTTGAGCGACCAGTTTACCATCCTTGAAAACATCAATCTTTTTGCTATGATTATTTGATGGGCTAATCTTCACACCGAGTTTCCGTGCTTGACTTTTTGTGTAAGCTTTGATTTGATAAGTCATTGTATACTATATGTAACACTATTATATAGTATGACAAGTAAACCAATATCTGAGAGTAGACTTCAAGAGTTATTTTTAGACCCAAAGTTTGGTCAATCTAGTGCCAATGCATTTACCAAGAAGCTTAAAGCACAAGGTTACAAGGTCACAGAATCTCAGGTCAAGGCTGCTATTTCCAAGACTGAGACATCACAAGTTTTATCACAACCCAAACGTGTAACCCGTAAAGATTACTTTCCGACCTATGGGCCAGTCGATAAGGTCTCTATACAAGCCGACCTTGCCTTCATACCGAAAGATAAGTCGGTGAACAAAGGATATGCCGTTCTTCTGACTGCGGTTAACGTTAATACTAACAAAGCGTATGCAATCGCTTTGAAATCCAAAACCGTCAGAGATAAGAACAATAAAAGACAAGAGGATGTGGAGGGCATCGTTCCTGCCATGAAACGATTGATAAGCGAAACCAAAATGGACACTCTTAGTACAGACTTAGGCAGCGAGTTCACGAACAAACCAGTTCAAGCATTGTTGAAAGAGAAGGGTATCGAACATTACACGTCTCAAAAAGAGGACCACACTCGTCAAGGGAAAATCGAGCGGTTTAACAAAACTTTGAAACGAAGATTTAATTTCAACGAGGCGAGAACCGGTAAAAATAATTGGGTTGACTATTTGGACTCTATCGTCGAGAACTATAATGAAACGGTAAACCAAGGTAATATCAATGATACCCCTCCCGATGACATGAATAAGAATCGTGTTATTAGAAGTGTCTTGTTGAAACGCAATCAAACTGCCAAACTCTTACAAAAGTTAGACATTAAACCAGGCGACAAGGTACGCCTTCGCGTTACTAAAAAGACATTTGATAAGGAAAGCCGCACATGGAGTACCGAAATATACAAGGTCCGAAGTAGAAAGGGTTTGTCTTTCGTGATAGAGGACGGCGACGGTGATACCTTACGCCGACAATACAAGCCGCGAGAACTGAAAGAGGTTCAAGGACCTGTTTCCAAACCATCCAAAGAGACCCGAGGTAGTAAGACTGATAGTGAAAGTAAACAGGCTGCAAAATCTGAGCGTGCGTTGAAGAAAGAGGGTATAGAAGGAAATACCGCTTCCAAGACATCTAGAAACTACGACAACTACGAGGTCAATGTGTTTATCAGCGACAAGAAATCCCCTAATTATCAAAAGACATTGAAAGGTTACCTCAAGCTCAATCGATCTGGGAAAAGCAAGCGTAAATATCAATTGATATTCTATGAGAAGTCTGAAGAGAATGAGTTTGTTGATATTCCAGACCCGGAAATCAAGTTGTTGAAAAAAAGAAACCTTTAATATATAATGAGAACGATATTGACCGATGAGGTCGGAAGACGCAATTGTATGAAAATGATGGGAATTGCCAACGGGTCAAGTGCAGATACGCTGTTCCGAGGATATGGAAAACTCGCTAAAAACAACTACGTGATAACGATGCCGAGTCAAAACAGTGCGGTATTCTACAATAGTTTGAGAAATTCAATCATAAACACGGAACCATTAGTAAGAGACATTCAGGACTATAGCAGTGGTATTGATACAACCAGGCCTACTCCTATGATGACAATAAATCCTATGTTGACAAGCACACAAGAAGACATAAATCAACAGGCTTTAGAACGTATTGAGAGTAGTCGACAAGTAAGAGACACACCGATTGACCAAGAAATTCAGGAAATCAACAAAGAAATACCACCAGACACTCCTGAAGCTGGGCCGTCACGCGATACTGGACCGGGTGCAAATCTGCGAAAGGAAGCAACAGCATTGTTACAAGGCGATATAATGGCTTCTCCAAGCAGGTTTGGAACGTTTGCATCTGATAGAGTAATGACAAGAAGTCAAACGGCGGCTCCAATGAGTCCTTTACAAAGAGTTAGAAGTTATATCGCCGGAGACGATTTAGCACCCAAATCAAAAACTCCTTAATAGTAATGCAAGTTCCTTGTAATCAAAGCTATCAATCCAATGCTTACTGTCGTCCATCTAGTAGTTATTTTAGTAATTTTGTTGATTACCAAAATGATAAACAAATACATACGCGTAACAGGTCTGGCAACAGTGCACCTTTCAAATCTATGGTCACAGTCAAGAGTAAACCAATCATGAAACCTGACGATGTTGACAAGTATACACAAAGAGACACCTCAAAATTGCTAAATGCTCTCAGTCAAGACGCCGTGAAATTTCCGAGTACCGCTTTAAACAAAGTATTTGGTCCTAACATTACATCTAGGGACAATCCTACACAAACAAGATATGCACGGGCATCAGATGTCTCTTATGCTTATAGCTATGGTGACCGAGGTCGGTTGAAAAGTATCATGAAAGGACTTCCGGGTTATTACGTAGACCGAAGTTTGTCGGGTAGAAACTCTACAACGTTGGTCAATCCTAAAAGCCAAGACGTTATTATTGCATATCGAGGCTCTGATGCATAATTTGGAAGTCTGAACACTCTTGCCCAGGACATCTCACGTGGACAAAATGTAGAAGATTGGTATGTAAATCTTTTGACATTGATGAAACAACAACGTAGTACATCAAGATATCAAGAAGCACAACAACGATTTGACGATATCAAAATGAAATACGGTGGGTATAAGTTATCGGTTACCGGGCATAGTAACGGCGGTGGTCAAAGCAATTATATAGCCGAAGTTAACAACGTAGAAGGGCATCATTTCAACCCAGCAATCAATCCTATGCAAGAACCGATGAACACTCCTACGGAAAAGCAGGTGTTGTACTCAACAGAAGGCGATTTAGTGTCATTACCAGCCCGGTTGAGACCACATGCTAAAAGCAATTACGATATCGTGCACGTCAATCCAAAGGTAGGTACGGAAAACGATTTGACAAAATTACATAGCGTGGAACAGATGTACTCAGATGCACCGGAGTCTACGCGAGTCAGTACAGCAAGGTCTCGTTACGGCTTCGCCAACGCCATGACAGGCTCGGCTGTGGGAGGGTACCTTGGATATTACACACCGACTGACACCAACGACGAACGTATCTTTAGGACCACTCAAGGTTTATTGGAACCAATCTTACTATCAGAAACTCCCAATGTGAATTTCACAGATTTCATGAATGTTATGGGTGTCAAAGAAAGCTTAGGTGAGAAGAATTATATACGTGGAAAATTGGGACTGAATCCTATAGAACAAAAACCGTTAACGGAAGTGCCGGTCTATGACCCAATCACGGAGATGATACGTCAAGCCACGGGTCGTGCTGACCAAGACAAGGAGTTGTTTGAAGAATCAAAAAAGGTGGCAGATTAGGTCATATTATGGATATATATAAGATAATATGAATATGACCCAATCTGCCACCTTTTTTGATTTATATGATAATAAGATGGACCGTCAAGAATTGATACGCTTAGCCAAACTTCAATACCCCGATATTAAAGAAGCTCATGTAGAATTGCTTGTAGATGATTATATCAAACGTCCAGAATTTTACGATGACCTTTGTACTGGAAACATTGAAGAACCAATTCCTTTAGAGCGGGATACTGTTGATTCTATAAAAGATAATTGTTATATTAATATAGATGAGCGTAATTAGCACAAGAACGCTATTCTTGTCTTCCGAAGACAATAGCAATGGAGACGCACGTGTTTTGCAAATGAACATACCCACCCAGCTGATAAATTATCGAGCACAAACCAAACTGAGATTAACGTTGAATACTTTCTCATGTGCAAAGACATGGTATAGTATTAACGAGACCAAT
>LGRX02020863.1:0-10941 GCA_001247695.2 Cymbomonas tetramitiformis
CCCCCTAAACCATGCACAAACAACCCCCAAACCATGTTCCAACACCCCTCATACAGCCGGTACAGGCTGGCCTGTACCAATTGCAGGTACTACAGGCGGGCCTGTACCGGTGGCGGGTTCATACCGCGGGGGGGTCATGCCAATCGGTACAGGCGGGCCTGTACCGAAATCGGCCGGTATATACCAGCGGCGGGCTCATATCGTAACATATATGCTTATCCTTGGACCGCTTTCTTTGGCACCAGACAGCCACCGAATGTCTTCTGCACTATGCGCGTGCCTGGGTGCCTGGATGCGTGTGTGGGTGTGCGCTGAACAGAGATTGGACTTCCTTAGAGACACTGCTCAAAGAATTCAGAATTAAAAAGACTCGCCGTGCCCCCCAACATGTGCCATAGCCACGTCTGCGAGGTGGCGCCCACCGCCGCCTCCTAGAGACTGCATGTGACAAAAAGCCGCGCCCCCACCCAGCCACCGCCGCGCTCCCAGTCTCCATGCTCCTGGTCTCGAGCCAACCCAGCCAAGCCGCGCGCAGCCTGGACGCTCATGGACGCGGTGAAAGATCGAGGCCGTTTGCCTGGCCACACTTGCGCGTCCAAGTGTGACGTGTGCGATGTGTGTGACGTGTGTGAGCGAAAGGCAGAGAGGGAGGAGGAGGGGCGGGCACCTTGGTGAACAGGTGCGCCGTCCTCCACAGATTTTGATATGGTTGAAGCATCTTCTTCAATCGGTCGATGGTGGTGTATGAAGTTTGTTCCTGCGAGACGAGCTTCTCGTCCGCATTGATGGCCGCTGCTGTGACTGCCGCCTCGTCCAGCTTCTTCATCACCTTGTTGACATTCGCATCCTGCATGTGCCGGACCCCCCCGGACCCCCTCTCTCCCGCCAGCTCCCATGCCCCCTTCCCGCACATCATATTTGGAGAAAATGGAGCAACAGGTCGGCTGTGCATTGAATGCACAATCTGCACTCCTCCGTCAGTAAACTAGAGGAACATCTCGACGTGCGGGCGGTGGGGACTGCATGCCCCGAGCACGCACTTGCTCGTCCGCCTCCTCCAGGTTGTCGCGGTCCTCCCACTTCTCCACCAGCTGCTCCAACTGATAGATTTCGATTTTGAATTTCGCACGCCGGTCATGAAGTGCAATGATGAGCAGCTCCTCCTCATTGGGCAGCTCGGCCTCACGGAGCTCGCAGGTGGCAAGCAGCTTGCTGGGCAGCCCTTTGAGCTGCCACACGTCCCCCACCATCTCATCGCTCAGGCCATAGCGGAACGTCTCAAGCAGGGTGCTCATCTCCTCCAGCTGCTCCTGCTCTGCCGCGAGGCAGTCCACCCGCACCCGTCCCGCCACAATCGCCGTCTTGCATCGGTACACCTCATCCAGGTTCGTCAGAGGCTTCGACAGCTCATCGATGCGGCCTGCAAGGCCAGCCCCCCCGCCCCTCCCCCCGCCCCGACACATCCGACCGCCATCAGCATTGGCTCTTCTTGCAGCCATCTCGCATCGCATGCCGGGGAGGCCCCCTTTTTGTCGCAGCCCCCAGCGCTTGCTTCGAGTCGATGCCACAACTCGATAGTCCGTCAGCTGCCCGCCCCTCCCTTCAGGCGGTCATCGGCGCGCATGACGATCCTGGGGATGGAGAACCCGTCACACCTTGGAGCTCGCCAATGAGATTCATGTGCAGGGTCGCCATGTCATTAGAAATCGCATCGAGGAGCGCCGTGGCATGCGCCGCCGCCCCATCGGCCAGCTGCGTCCGCAGCTCCTGCGCCAGAAGGTTTCCACAGCCGCCTCCCCCACAGTCATCGCTGTCTCACAACCGCGGGATGCGGCGCAGGGTGGCAGGCGGCACGCGCATTGCCTCGACCTGCGCCACGTGGCATGCCTCTACCTCGACCCCCTCTTGCCGCCTACCTCTGCCGCATGTGCAAGGAGGCACTGTTCAGAGTTACGCTGGAGGTACCTCGCCCTTGCATGCGAAACCAACCTAACTAATCCAAAGGAAGGCGCTCGCCGTGGTCGAGGAGTTCACCCACGTGCTGACCTTCACCCCTCGTCTCGACGGCGCCGGATGATTCAAAGCAGGCGAGCTTGCTGCAAAGGTGAAGGGGCGGCGCGCTTGTGGGGGCGGAGCACCTCGATGTCGCATTGAAAGACCCCGAACGTGTATCGCTTTGGAATGAGTGCCAGGATCTCCGCCTTCTCCTTGCGGTAGTTGGCTATGGCGTCCTCCCAGTCTCTGAACCCCCAATTCCACCCCGCGGATCCTCATCATCGAATTGCATACCCGCTGGAAACCAATAGCTAGTCCCCCTCACCCAGCCTTCCGCACCCCCGCTGGGTCCGGGACGCCTTTTGGGATTCCCTCACAATGCCACGTCACAGCAGGCAAGTCCTAGGGTACTGGGAGAGGGAGCAGGGATATCGATGGCTGCGGGGCTTGCAGGCCAAGGAACTTGCAGGGTGTGGGACGGTGTTTGTGAGGCGCTAGAGGGAGGTATAGAGAGGGGGGAAGAAGCGTGCAGGGGCCCGCGCATGATGGGTGTGTGTGGGGGGTTTGGAGGGGCAGGGGGCTTTGGGGGGAATGAGCAGCAGGAAACATGCGCTTGTGGTTTTCGGGGAGCGGCGGGCGTGCGGCGAGTAGAAGGCGCATGCACGAGAGGGGAAGGAAGGGTGGCGGCTGGCCGGAGTGAGCAGTCAGTGGACGGGCGGCCACCGGTAGTTCTGGGCGCTATTTCGGAACTGCATGAGAAAGATCTTGCCCGGGTCCGAGAGCACGTGGGTGAACTCGCGCATGGCCGTGGCGAACTGGCGCGGGGTCTCCATCGAGGCCAGGAACACCTCGCGCATGCGGCCCGTCATCTCCCGCACCAGCGGGTGCTCCATGGTCGCCGTGATCGGAAGAGAGGGCCCTCGGTCCACTCCGAAGTCCGAGCCCCCAATACATGCCGCGTCCACCACCGGATCATAGACCTGCGCCCACCGATCTCTGCCCTTTATCGCTCGCCGCCCTTGGCTGCGTGCACTGAAACGCCCGCGGCCCGCCACGCAATGTACAGACTGTACAGGCTGTGCGGCCCGCCACGTGAACGCCCGCACGGGACACGTCGCCTGGTTGACAGCAAAGCAATGTGACCATCTCCACAAGAGCGCACAGCCTCTGGAGTTGAGGGCATGACCGATACAAGAGCCCCGGAGGCTACAGAGTGGGCGGCAGCAGCTGATGGGACAGGGGCCTGCGCTGGGGGGCTCCGCCCATGTAGGGAACGCGCAGAGCGGGGGGTACCTCACATCTCGTCCGGATGCACAGGCCAGCGCGCCTAGGTCCAAGGAGAACGGGAGGCAATCGTGCGATATGAATGCGTCCAGGTGTGCGGGGTGGGACGCCACACCGGCCAGCAACCACCCCGATTAATTGCACTAACCCCGGGGGTCTCCCTTGCGAGGGGGTCCGAAGTGAGGAAGGGTTAGCATGGGACACCTGCAAGCTCTTCACGTCATCGATTGCCTCCATGCCGAAGCCCACACTGTTCTCCACCGTGCCCACAAATTGCTCCAAGGGGGGGTCAAACTCCAGCTCCCCCTGCTGCACGCACAGCTTCGTAGCAAACAATGGCGGCAGCGTCCTCACCATCTCTAACCAGACGTGGGCGGGCTCCCCGCAGGGGCCTGGCCCTAAGGACTCCTGCGCCACCCCCACGCCACCCTGCCCCTCGTCACACTCCGGGCCGGTCCGCAGGAAGGATGCCAGCGGTGCATGCGGAGGCGTGGAGGGCCGGGGCACAGCTCCGGGGCTTCTCGCATCGCCACGCGATCTGAACCTGTGCAGCGCCTGTGCTCACCCGCATGCCCTGAGGCAAGCCTGACAAGGAAGATTCGACAGTTGGAGCGGCGAGGGCGATACCTCAGCCGCGCTCCTGGCATTACTGAAGGAGGTGTTGCCGGAGTAGATGGACCCCTGCCGCCCCACGTGGCGCCAGCCCACTTGCCACGTTACCTCTAGCGCTCCGATCGCGCCCCCTCGGCTCGGGCCCAGGCGCTCGGCGGCCCAAGGGTGCGGCTGCAGTGCAGCTGAGGGGTGATGCAGGCAAGCAAGGCACGCGCTGCCAGATTGGATGACAAGGCGAATGGGTGCATGGCAGAAGAGCACTTTGTTGAGGGAGCTCGGCCGACGCACCTCCCTGTCATCCTCTTCCGCCACCTCGTCTGGCACCACCAGCAGCGGCGCCGTGGCACGGCTGAGGCCCACCTTCGCCATGTAACCCTCGAACACGAGCCTGGCCACCCAGAGATTCTGAAACACTGCGTGCTGCACCTTCTCCTACAGAACGCCCTCGGCCCCGGCAGCCTTCCAACTCAGCCCGTCTGCACTCGACACGTGGCATTGGGCTGATCAGGAAGAGGGCGAGGTGAAAAGGCAGCGCCACCCAGCCTTGGCCCGGGTGATCTGAAAAAGACTGCGCCAGGTGGGCGGAAGAGTCCAGCTGGAGTGCCACAGCTGACGGTGTGGCTGCGGCCAGAAGGGCCAGCGCTCTTGGCGCCGGCGATCGCCAAAAGATTCAGCTCAGAGCACCCGTTTGTGTAGGGCGGAGGCGTGAGGCAGCCCACCTGCCTGCTCCCTCCCACTGACACTGACACTGGGTACTCCCAGGCCCCCGCAGAGGAAGGCATGAGGGCCCCTGCCACAGGCCCTGCGCACCTGCATCATGCAGTTCACCAGGCCAACGAGGCGCGCGTAGCACTCCCGCTCCACCGGCCTGCCGCTTGCCGCTTGGTCCGCGGCGCAGTCGGTGATAATGTTGGCCGAGTTGCTCAGGACGTGATCGATGAGGTCCTGCCCCGCGCCCCGCGCCCCGCATCCCCCTTCTGATACCTTCCCAGCAGCACGCCGTATCATACGATCCCGCCTTCTCAGACACCCCCGAGTCCCTCGACCCCCCGCAGAGAGAGCCAACAGTCTCAATGGCGATGGCCGGCTGAAGGTATGCCAGCCAGAGGCACGCGTGAATCGGGCACGCTGCACTCCCAAAAAATGACCCTCAGAGCAGCTGAGAGGCTTCAGCCACTGCACAATGCGACATGGACAGAGTCCAGCACTGCGTGAGCATGCTATGCCCAGCATTGTGCGTTGGGCGGAGGGGAGCGCGTCCCTCGATTCATTCATCATCGGACAGAGGGGAGCACTTCCTGCCTTGCCCTCGCCCGCTGCACTCACAGGTTTCGTAAAACTCTGCACAGTCAACGCCGCCCGATGCGTGATCAGTGGCGTGTGACGTACGCCACGCGCGCAGGCGTACCATGGCGGTGCCGCGCGCGGAGGCCTGGATGCTCTGGAACTGGTCGATGTTGATGGAAGTGTCCTCGATAAAGGCGGGCTCAATCTCCTTCTTCCGCTGCCAAGTCTTTTTCTCCTCGCTCGCCGCGGCCGTGTTCGAGCTGCCGACCGCAGGGCGCTCCTTGCTGTCCGCCTTGTCCACCACACCTTTCTTCTTCCACTCCACCCCTGGGAGGCTGTGCCAGATCTTGAACAACTCCAGCTCGGCCAGCTTCACCACGTAGCCGCGCACCTCGTAGATAGCCCTCAATGTGTACTGTGCAAGCGCATTCCTCCCATCCCCGGTCACGACGCGGCGCGCCCCATGCCCCTGGTCTTGGTTGCCACCTGACGTGTCCGAAAGGCCCTGCCAGCAGACAAGCACCCGCCACACAGGTCCCTGGGCCACTCGGGAGAGCGAGCACCGGATTAGCGTGCAGGTTGAAGCGGTTGTTCTCGAGCTGCAGCCTCTTGAACCAGCTCAGCTCCTCCTCCGGGTCCATGTCCCCTGCCACCTCGAGCTCCTCGGGAACAGCCACCGCGAAAGCCTCCTTGGCATCCACGCCCACCCCCGGGGGCAGGACCTCCTCAAGCGGCTTGGCGGCGCACGTGGCCCCAGGGTTGACCTGCCAGCCCCATCCCCTCCACGCCTGAATAACACCCCTGGCCCCCTGTGGTGCACCGCCAAGAACTAGGCAACATGAAGAGCGGGAGCATCAACCCGGGAGAGCAGACAAGAGCGGAGTCTCTCCCGTTACGAGTCGCGTACTCCAAGAGACCCTGCTGACGGGGTGCCAAGATCTCGGGCGCAGGGCTCCGAGAGGGTGCGCACATGAAGCCCATGGCTCTCGCAGCAAAATCATGCGGATGGCGCAATAGGACTAACTCGCTTACGGGACTTTGATCAGGGGCCACGCTTATGAGACCAGCACACACTCCCCCTTCTCGCAAGTCTCCCAAGCTCTCGTGGAGAGCCCGCCTGCAGCCTCGAGGCCTCGCCGGCACGGGGGCGGTGCGCTCAGCCCTCACCTCGTGGCTGCCGGAGGTGATCGCAGCTGCGGCAAGCACCGAGCTGACGACAGCGGTGGAGGCCGCCTCATAGCAGAGCCTGTTCATGCTGCTGGCGTACTCTTGCTCCAACTCACGCAAAGCTGCGGCCTTTGCTATACTCACCGCCTTCCGAGCGTGGCTCCCCGGTACTCGGACCTTCTCGTGCCACGTACCCACGCGAGCCAGGATGCCGTCCTTTGCGATGAGCGCCCTCCCGCCCCCGCCCCTTCAGCCGGAGGCTCTCAACTCCTAACAACATCCCGTGCAGACCTGTCAGCATATCTCCTGACAACAGCCCGTGCAGACCTGTCAGCATATCTCCTGACAACAGCCCGTGCAGACCTGTCAGCATATCTCCTGACAACAGCCCGTGCAGACCTGTCAGCATATCTCCTGACAACAGCCCGTGCAGACCTGTCAGCATATCTCCTGACAACAGCCCGTGCAGACCTGTCAGCATATCTCCTGACAACAGCCCGTGCAGACCTGTCAGCATATCTCCTGAATGGCCCAACCACACGGCCGGCTGGAACATGAACGCTGTGAGCTTCGAGCGGCATGGGGACATGGGCGGCAAGTCACCTGCAACTTCTTGGGCATGGCAGCCGCCGCACTGAGGGGGATGGAGCGAATACGCACATCCCGCACGAGTGCGCTCTCTGCCTCCCGCCTGTGCGATGGCCGCCACGCCCCCAGCATCCAAACCCGTCGGAAGCTCAACTACACTGCTGCTCCCCGCAGAGGCTTTCCCCCGGGAGTGTAGGGCGGCTTGATCCACGCGCAGCTTTGCAGGCGCCACCAATCAAATCGTCGCGGGAACACATCGTGGTGCTCTGCATGGCTGACCAAAGATGGCTGGAAGGCCGCCAAGAGAGCTATGGCTGACCCCCGGCGTCCAGTTAGTAGCCTCCCCATCTCTGATGAAATCGCCAGGCATCCTTCTCACGCGGGCAGCGGCGGCCGGGGGGGCTCTTCAGAGCATCGGCGGCGTCTTCAGCAACCCCCACGTGTGTGCACCCATAGGGGGGTCGGGGGAGGTTTCACACAAAGCTTGAAGTGCGGGTGCTAGACCAGCAAGATGTGCAGTCCGGATTTACCCACACTCCAGGGCAGTGCACGGAGCATGGGAAGGAGACTCGGGGCGCCGGGGGGAGGCACCGGTTGTTGTAGGCCACGGCACGGCGCTCCTGCAACAGAGATTCGTCCTCACCCTCGAAGAGCAGATTGAACCGGGAAACCCACTTCTCCCGCCCCGTCGCCTCCCACTGTATGCAGTATTGCCACGCCTGGTCCCCCACGGTGCTCTGCTTCTGGTCCACCACGCGCACCGGCCTCCACTCGAAACTGCCGTCTTGAAAGAACCACTGCGCCCCTCCACCACCTCGCCACCGGCCCTCCACACCTATCAGCCCTCCACACTAATTAGCGGCCGCCCTCTGCCCAACCCTGACGGCTGGTGTCCCCCACGATGCGCCCGCTTGCTGCCCTGCCCTTAGTTTTACTTAGGGGGGGCTGCGCGCTTCATCCCCCGGAGCACGCACGCGAGCCTCTGCAAGGAGGCGCCGTCTGAGGAGGACGCGCTCCAGCTGGCCGTGCCCCACGTCGCTTCAACGAGACGCACCCGGCTGTGAGCACGCTCCGTCTTGGGTCGGCGCATGTAGGCGTACACGCTCCGCGACATCGCTCCGGGTTCCTCAAAGGTCGGGTCGTCGAAGGACTCCAGAGGAAAGTAGAACTGAGGCATCCCCCGCCACCCCTTCCTGTGGTGTCACCGGGCCGAGCCTCCCCCGAGATGAGCCAGGCAGTCACCCCCGGGCGAGGCCGGGGTTTGCATATTGGCCGGGCTTCGGTGACGGGCGGCAAGGCGTCCTGTGAGCCCCCCGTCGTATCATTCCGCGGTATCATTCCGCCGTATCATTCCGCGGATTCCAGCCCTCGTCTGACCCCGTCGAATCCACGAACCCGGTCGACCTGGGAAAGGCATCCCTCGCATCTCGCTGAAGTGGCGCCTCGTGTGCCACAGCCAGCGGCCGCGCACCGTGACTTGCCCAGCCAGAGGGGCCCAAATCGGCACA
The DNA here is from genome assembly GCA_001247695.2 of Cymbomonas tetramitiformis. Taxonomy (NCBI): domain Eukaryota; kingdom Viridiplantae; phylum Chlorophyta; class Pyramimonadophyceae; order Pyramimonadales; family Pyramimonadaceae; genus Cymbomonas; species Cymbomonas tetramitiformis. Next base: position 8,442 of record LGRX02020863.1, read on the forward strand.
CGTGAGGTGATGGCCGTGAATCGCGTGCTTGTAGAGGGAGAGGAGGGGGGGAGAGAGGGCATCACCTGCTCCTTCGGTTCATCTCCCCATGGGTCTTTAGGACGCCGCCGCTGTTTACTAATACCTTGCCCTTGTCCGATGCCAGCTGGCGCGCTGCTCAGCGACCGCCTCGCGTCCTCATTGGCAGCGTTCATGGCATGCACCGCGGACGACGGCCGGAATACCGCCGCAACGTCGAGGGGCGCCGTTAGGGGCTGGCGGATGCGGCCGGAGCGGCTGAACAGCAGCTTCTTGTTGTTCTTCTTCGTGTTCTCCTCAGAGTCTCCAGTATCTGGCGCACCCCCAAGCCGTAGGCCGGACCCACCTTTTTTCAATCGGACGCCCGCCACCCGCTGCGGTCGCATCTGAGCGACCCCCGGGTGAGCCGGTAGCCCACGTGGCAGCGCCCTCCCTGGCCACTTTATGGGGAGCGGCATGCAGCCTGCGGGCGCATGACAAGTGGCGGGACTTCAAAGCCCACGGCAGCTGCGGGATATGCTCAAGTCGTGTTGGCTGACTATGGAGGGTCTCAAGATGCATGGTCGGACGGGCTGCACACGCGGATGGGAGGATGCTGCTGTTACCTTCTTCGCTCTCCGTCTCGGACACACGAGGCATCTCCGAATGCCCCCCATCTCCAGCATCCGATATGAGGTCACCCCCAGCGCGAGGACTCCCCCCCGGGGCCATCTGCTCCTTGGCATCTGCGCCGGGACGCGTGGTGCCGTCACGAGGCGAAGAGGCCTTGCTCCCCGCCTCGCGGGCTCGACGGCCGCTCTGCTTGCCACTGCCGGGAGGTGGCCCTGACGGAGGCTTGTACCCCCACCACCGCACCGTCGGGGCGCGCTTTGAGGCGCTGCTGACATGGCGGATGCTGCTGCTGGTGGGAGTACTGTCCTTCTCCGGCCGCACTCGGTTCACCCCGTCCGCTGAGTAGCCGCCCATCACCATCGCCGCCGCCGCCGCCTGCATGCGCAGGGACGTGGCAGTTAGACATCGGCGGCGGCGGAGCTGCCACGTGGAAGCGGGAGAGATGTTATAAAGCCCAAACGGAGTAGTGGGAGCAGAGGGTGGATACAGTACTGTGAAACAACAGACAGTCTTCCCCGAGATGGGCCGAATGCGCATTCATCAAATAATCAACGAGCAGGCTTCCCCGAGAGGAGCTGCGTGCGCATTCATCACATAATCAACGGACAGGATTCCCAGGCTACGTGCGCATTCATCACAGCATCAAATTCCCCTGATGAAAGAGCTGAAGCCCAGTCCTCCCCCGAGGCTGCGATACAAATGTCAACTTTCAGCGGGCCACCAAGAAAAGAGCAGCAGAGGCGGCCAGGAAAGAGCGAGGCTTTCGACCAGATCCCTGGAACCGCAGACACGTGTTGCGGAGGCGGGAGCGCTCCTTCCACCTAGAAACGGCGACATGCAATGAGGTGAGGTGAACATGCATGGCCCCTCACCGCCACGCCCATCTGGCTGATCTTGTTTTCCCGCACGAGGGCTGCGGGGGCGCCGCTCTCGGGCAGCTTCGGGTCCCCGCGATACTCGTTGATCAGATCTGGAGCGCTGCGGCCCTGCCCGGAGGATGCCGGCCGGTGCCTCACGCCCGCCTGCGGCTGGGGTGCCACGTGAGACGCGTTCGGAGACACATGCAGGCCCGCGTACGCGATCGCAGCCTCCGCGGCGTAGCTCGACACATCCCAACCAGGAACCTCTTCTGCGCTTACACCCCCCATGCGCATCACCTTGCGAGCCACGTGGATTCCTGCCGATGCAGCTCCAATCACACCCGCCCTTGGTACGGCTCCCTGAGCCCACCGCATCAACAATCAAGGAACGGCTCAGGGTGTCAAGCAGTGACCACTAAGTCTGAATAGGCGTCATACCCCCTGAACCCTAATCCGGAGCGCCCCCCCCACACCATACTTCATCTGCCGCTACTGGAAGCCGATGGCCCTGCCTTGCTTTTACTTGTGTCATAGCCCACAAATGTTTCTATGATTCCAAACCTTGGTTTAGAACAAGCGGAGCCTTTATTGACGGATGCATGGCTCATGTTGGTTCGTCAGAACCAGGGCAGGCGATTGATTGCCAAAGCATACAAAAGAACTTATTGCGATGCGTACCTAAACAGGCTTTACCTCACCCAACCTTACCCGGCACGAATGAGAAAACCCTTCACACAAATTATGCCCTCGAATATGCCTTTCAGCAATTAGATCAGTATGCAAAAGAAAGAGTGTGGGTTCTGCTTGCAGGCATGTGGGCTTTGCACGAGTTCATATGCCCCGTATTGAGGGATATGCATCGCTTGGCGCTGTATTCAATCGACTTCACGGATGGACGAGAGCGTCAGAAATCGTGTTTGGCTACACCGTGTTTCCCAGCCCGGAGATAAGAGCCTCGAAACGCTCCTCGGAGCACAGCCAGGGCATTGGGATATGCAGAGAACCAGGCC
>LGRX02020870.1:0-12578 GCA_001247695.2 Cymbomonas tetramitiformis
TCTGAGCTCAAGTGTCGCGCCAGGTCTTTATCAGCGCGTGGGTCAGCCGATTGAAGTTGGCGCACTCGTTCTCTTTGCACCAGACGCTGCAACGCTCTCCTGGCACAGAGAGTTAACGGGTGTGGAGGGGGTCGAGACGTTTCTTAAGCCTGTCCATCAGCTCGGACCATTTACGATCTGTCGCGAAGGGACGGCCTTGCGATTGAATGATGTTGCCCTGCCCGTTTCGTCTCTCGACCCTCGTTTCATTGAAGATGGAGAATGTGCTGACTATGACGCGCAGAATGTTTTCGCGCTATCAATTCGCATTCCAAACAGCTTCGACAGTCGTCATTATGGGCCGGTTGCGTTGGACACTGTAGATGATATCTATGCCCCAGCGTTTACCTGGGACTAATTAGCGACCATCCACTAAATTGATCTTCAGTCCGAACGTCGATCGGGTCTGCATAGTTCTCCACTAGGCTCCGACAAACCCCTGGCTATGGGGCCGGGTTGTCTCCGCCTGCTCTGGCAGACTAGGCCTGCTGGATAACTCACTTAATCAAAATGCAGAAATAGGAAATGGGGTGCCACCCCCCTTCCCTGAAGGTCAAGTTCGCAAGCTCGTGTCTTGGCCGTATCCCCTGCCTTCACGTCTCTTCACTTCGTTCCGATCGTTGCAGGCCGGGTGATTCCCCTCGGCCAAGCCAACCTTCACCCTTCCCCCCGGTCCTCGCCGGACAGGCAGAGGTGCATCTGTTCGATGCAACCTCAGCCCCACGGGAAGAAGAAAATGACAGAAAAAGATTTCATCAAAGCAATCCTCTCATTTGAACGCTCAAAGAATGTTGGGGAGCATTTTAGAAACTTCCTCACCCTCGCACACTGTAGTTATGCAAAGCAGATGAGCGGCCCGGAACGCGCTGAGGCTCTTGAAGCAGAATACATGCGGATCGTCGGAACCTATCGAGACAAGGACGATGTGCGCAGAATGCCAGAACTCATTGCGATGATCTTTGAGGGTGTTCATTCCCAGACTGATTTTCTTGGGAGTGTTTCTGGTGAGTTGAATGTCCTGGATAGCGGAGCTGGACAGTTTTTTACACCGTATGAGGTTTCTAGGTTGATGGCAGAAATCAACCTCTCAGGGATAGGTGAGAAAATTGACAAGAGAGGGTATTTCACAATTCAAGAACCAGCTTGCGGGGCTGGTGGAATGTTGCTTGCCGCCGCTGATGTGCTCGATAGGCTTGGCTATGACCCCACTCTCACAATGTGGGTTGAAGCAATCGACGTTTCAAACATCTGTCAGCAAATGGCCTATTTGCAGCTAACGCTTAGAGGGCTATCTGGGCGGGTGCATCGTGCCAACACATTGACGCTTGATCACTATGGTAGAGATGTCTTGAAAGCTTCTGTTCTCTTCATCGAAAAGCACGGAGATCCGATGGAGGATGTGGACGCGCCCCAAAACCGAATTGCTGAAAAGATCGAGCGCCTTAGTAATCGAGAAGACCCTCAATTGACCCTATTCTAATTGTATATGGTATTGACATATATATTTCTAGAGCGTATATATACATGATGTATATGGAGGTTCCCCGAATGCCTAAAGCCAGCATATTCAAGAACAATCAGACACAAGCGGTGCGGATTCCAAAAAGCTTGGCGTTCGATGAAACCGTGAAGAGCGTAGAAATTCACCGGGAGGGAAACAGTCTCATCATCACCCCGGCTGATGCCTCGTGGGATCAGTTTTTTGCTGGGCCAAAAGTAGACGATGATTTCCTGCCCGAGCGATCACAGCCCGCGATGCAAGAGCGGGAAGCATTTTGATGCTCAGGTATCTTCTCGACACCAACATTTGCATTTTCTTGGCGAAGGACAGGCCCCCTACTCTCCAGGAGAAAGTCAAATCGCATGATGGCCGGATAGCTGTATCGTCTGTAGTTCTCGCTGAGCTGCGTTATGGCGCCGATAAGTCCGCGCGGCCCGAGAAAAACCATTTGGTTGTTGATGGGCTGGTAGCTCGCGTGGAAGTCCTCAGTTTCGATCAGAAAGCAGCTGATCACTACGGTCAGATCCGCGCAGATCTTGAACGCAAAGGCTTACCGATCGGTCCATATGATCTGATGATAGCCGCCCACGCTCAGGCAGAGGGATTGGTCCTAGTGACGAACAATGTTCGTGAGTTCGAACGTGTCCCCGGATTGCGCGTCGAAGATTGGACGGTGGCCTAGCGACGTTATGGGACTGATTGGATCTGCTTCACCAAATTTGCCCCACGATATACTTGGACAGTTCACTATCGTTGTTTTGGAGGGTGGATAAGCCGAAGAGAGCATTCCGGCTCCCTCGGTCAGTCAGTAGTTCCCTTGCGGGAAGCGGACACTCTTGCGAGGCCGTTTGTGTAGTCAACATACGGTTTCAGATTTGAAAGAGTCAAAAAGTATTGCATTTGTATATACACATGCGTATCATTGAAGAATGAAAATTCACGGATTTCAATGGAATTCTGGCAACTGGCCAAAGTGCGGGAAGCACGGTGTCAAACAGATTGAAGTTGAGGAAGTCTTCCAGGGCACGCCAGCAGTTTATCCAGACCCTTCTACGAGTGAGGAACGGTTGCGGGCGATTGGTACTTCTCGGGGTGGCCGGTTCGTCTTTGTTGTTTTTCGATTTGTTGAGATTGGTGATGTTCAGCTAATCCGACCCATCTCAGCGCGCTTTATGCACAAAAAGGAGATCGACCATTATGAGCGGCAAACCGAAAACTAAACGCCTGCCAAAGCTCAAGACAGATGCAGCGGCAGAGAAATTTGTCGAAACAGGTGATTTAACCGCATACGATCTGAGTGGCTTCAAACCAGTCACATTTGAGTTCGAAAAAAAGAGTGCATCGATCAGTATGCGACTTCCCGAGAGCCAGCTTGCTGCTGTGAAGAAGGAGGCCAAAAGGCGGGGAATCCCCTACCAGCGGTTTATGCGTGAATTGTTGCAACGCGGAATGGATACACTCCACTCCTCCTAATCGGTCAGGATTGTTTTTCACCGACCAAAACGATCCCCGATGACTCAATAGCCCCTGGCTGATAGTAGCGTGCCGCTTGTTGGGTGGATCGGTGCTGAGACTGTTGCATGGCGTCCAAGAGGGAATGCCCGTCCCTGCCCGCTTGAGTGAGAAATCCAGATCGTAACCCGTGCGCTGAGAAGTCGGCCGGGTCGAGATCTGCGGCTTTGACCAATTGTTTGATGATGCAGTTTATCCCACTGCCGGTGATTGCTCTCTTCGACACCCTGCCCCACCTATCCACCCCCCGAAATATCGGACCATCTGTAATGTGGGCCACTCTCATCCACTCCAGGAGAGCGTCAGCGCTTCGGCCGACAAGCTTCACCGTTTGGCGTTCGTCACCCCTTGAGGTCTTTGTGTGACCCATGGTCAGTGTCAGACAATTGAGACGTTTGCCCTCGTGGTCAACGGGGTCTTCTTGAATCAGGTTCTCTACTTTGAGCTTTGCCAGCTCAGAGCGCCTGCGTCCACCCGAGGAGAACGCGGTGAGTAAGATCGCGCGATTGCGTTTACCCACCAACCTGCTTGGATCGCATTGCTCTAAAAGCAAGTCCAGGATATCGCGTGTGATGGGTTTCCGGCTATGCGGTCGCTTTAGGTGAGAGCCTGTTTTCTTGGCCTTTGCCATGACCGCTTTAACTTCATCCACGCTAATCGTATTTTTGTAACCCTGCATCACATGAGCCTTGCCCCATGTCGCAAGCCGTCTCTCAATGGTCGAAATCGAATGGGCCTTGTCAGCTTTCGAGATTCCCTTGCTCGACAGCGACTGCCTTACATCCAAGGGCATATTGAACGCTGGTTCTTCATCTGGAGCCGAGCTATCTGCATGATGAGCAATGAACTTCAGGACAAGCTCTTGAGGCGCAGGCCATGGAAGCGCAGCGCCGGTTGATGCCTGGCACCACGCCTCAAGGTAGGTGAGGTCTGAGACGTAGGCACGCAACGTGTTGAGCGGTGTCCCATTGCGGATGATCTGTTTGAGAGCATCCAGTTCCCCGTCTGAGAGAAGTGAACCAACCAGGTTTTCGCTGTCGATCCCGACAACGCTTATCAGTTCCCCTAGTCGATCACTGTCCATGTCAGCTCTTGTCACAACCGCGCGGAACTATCCAAGATGCGGGCAATGGCTGAGATTCTACATCTTCGGGCATTGGGAAATCCAAACCACTCAGATCCTCAATGTGATCGAGGGACACTAGATAGTCGTCTAGGCGCTTTCTGGTCGCTTGATGATTGTTGGGAATTAACCACGCAATTCCGCGATCAGATTTCAGGATGACTTTCCAAAAAGCGTCAGGCGTTGCAACACCATGACTTTCAAGGAAATGATCGTTGCTGGTGTCGTCTCCCCAGATGACCCCACCCCATACTTGAAGAGGTTCCAAGTCGCGATGACATTCGGTGATTTCTTCAGTGAGAAGCCAAGCTCCCCGGTTCATCTGTAAGGCTTGCGGAAGGACATTGGTCATGTAATTGGATTGGCGGATGCTCTCTTTTGATCCGTCCATATGATTGGCGGGCACTAAATGTCCACGATCATACTTTGGTTCTCCATCAGGGCGGCGGTATGAGCTTGTCGATGTTTGTTGGCACTCAGTAGCAATGTCGGGATCTGTGAAAAAGCGGCTTTCCCTCTTCTCATTCCCTCGGTCTTCGCCTAGTTGGTAGAAGAAGCCAACGGCCCCTCTCCTCTCGCAGTCCAGAGAAACAACGAAGCCATTGAATTCTCTGGCTGTGGTTAGGGCCGACGCGGTTGTGAAGCAAGTTGAGAATGCGATGAGACAGACGGGTAATTGGCGCAATAGCGCTATGCCGCTAATCATTCCATCGTTTCCATATAGTGTCGCATCATTTTCCTGAATAGTTTGATTTTACCGCCATGTTCGTTTCCGTACTCCTTCAAGGCCTGGTCATTGAATTCCTCTACCTCTGCGGTTGTGAGTCTAAACTGTAGCGGACGTAAAGGCGCCGTGGGTTCTTTCGGTGTACGGTCTACAAAGCCGCGGCTAACTGCGAGGGCCGATACGCTCTTTTCGGTTTCGGCGACAGGTGCGGATTTAGGTTTTGGTTTGAATTGTGAGACCAGGCTTGTCATTTCACTGTCATCTGGTGCTGAAAAAGGGTCATGCCTTTCGCCCTGGTCGCCCATCATGCCACCTCTTCTTGTGGAGTTGAGGAGCCTGTCGTCAGTTTGTGCACCATTTCAATGCATAGGCTCATTGCGTTCATTTGGGCATTGTCGAGTCCTGACACATCGCGTGAATTGAGTGCTCCCAGCGGCTTATTGAATGCGAACATGGCCTTGAATGCTTCGCGTTCGATTATCCGAGTGTTGAAAGTGGGTATTCCAGATTTTTCTAGTTGCTGCTCTGCGGCCTTCATGCCTCTTGATCTGATCGCTGCACTCACCCGAGTAAAGAGGACTGCATGAGGAATTTCTCTCCGAGAGACCTTTTCTTGTTCTTTAATGAGTCGGATTGCATTTGCAGCGTTGTCCTGGTCGAGGGCTGTTCCTTGACTGGGAACCACTACGAAGTCTGACATTGATATGGCCTGTGCAGCTCGCAAATCTGCAACGCCTTCAGTGTCGATGATCAAGATGCTGGACTGAGTTTGAATCTCTTCAATTGCGTCCATGAGACTGTTGCGTTGATCTGCGGTGTGGACAGTTAGGTTCTCCATTGACCCTCCCCTTTCGGCCCATTTGGCGATTGGGGTGTTTGGGTCTGCATCGATGACGGCAACATCAGTTTGTTTTGCCAACTCTGTCGCCAGTAGCAATGCTGAGGTCGATTTTCCTGAACCGCCCTTTGGTTGGATGAACGAAATCGTTGGCACGGGATTACCTCGTTTGATTGATGTATGCATGATTAGCGCTAAGCAGCTATAACGCTATTCATGGTTAACGCTATTGCGCAATTGCGTCAAGTATATAAAGCGCTATAGCGCTAGAAATATTTGGCTATTTTCTGCTATATATGGAGACTGCGAAGGAGCGAGGGAATGATGCTGCGGTCAATATGCTTACCAAACAAATTCGGCGAGTGTCAATTGGCATGAATAGCGCTAAGGCGCTATGGCGCCAGGGGTCGGTTAGGCTTATGTGATGAGATCAATGACAGCCACTGACTAGTTTGGCGCATATGACCGGATGAACCGATGGCAGCTCTTTTCTTTCATGAGGCATTCGCGATAGGTATCAGCCAAACCATCACTCCCGATAATGTAACCTTGTGAAGAATGACCGGCATCCTGTGATGGACATCTGCTGTCAGAGGGTTCGGCTTACACGTCAGGATCGAGAAGGAATAGCCTTCCCAATCCTTCTGCTTGTAGGTTCCTTTCCAGTAGGTCCAGATCCCGGCCATGGCGAACATGGACTGATCGTTCATGCCAATCGCAAAGGCACCTTGTTTTACTTTGCCCTCCCGTTTCCACTCATAATAGGCTTGGGCAGGGACCAGGCACCGCAGGCTTTTGATGGGACCGTTAAATGACCTGGTGGTCGTGATCGTCTCGGATTTCGCATTAAAGGTGGAAAATTTCTTCTCTTCCAGATCTTGCTTCCACCATGTTGGGATGAGTGACCACGTAGCTGTTACTGCGCGGATCTTCGAACCATCAGAAGCAATGATTGGGGCCTTCTGCATTGGCCCAAGATTGAAGTTGGCTCTCACCTCACCTTGACGGTCTCGCGTCGCCGTCAAGTCCATTGCGGTGAAGATTTCGGGCCAGCTTTTCGATCTGGTAGCAAAACGACCACACATAAGGTTTGCTCCGTAGCGAACAGCTGCCTCTCTCTGTGAGAGCTATTCCTTTTTGAACAGAAAGAAATAGAAGCACACTGCGACGACGAGGCCAAAGACGATCAGTCCCTTGGGTCTGGCGCCTATTGATCCAATGCCCAGCTCACTGAACAGATAGGCCAGGGCAGTTGCGATTGTTCCTCTGAACAGAGACATACCCATGCGTGACTTTGTGACGATCATTCCAGTGTTCCTCCGTTCCCCAATCGTATTTCTATTTCAGCCTAATAGAACCATGCACCCCGCGACAAGCGCGGACGGGCTCTATGGCTCGCGCCACGGAGCCCCCAAAGGGTCTCCGCCCACAAGGGGTCACGATCCCTGGCGCAGACAATGGGTGAACGGATGAGTCGTGGTGTTATGGAGAGGCGTGTTTTTGGCTCAATTCAGACGAAAAAGGTGGTGTAAAAAGACACCATTAAAAGGATGGCACGTAGGCCCATATTCTTAAGGCACCACCTTAGAGGGGCTCAGCCGCAGATGCATTGGGTGCCACATTTGTCAGTCTTTCAGCAAAGCGCCTGAGAGCATAGTAGTGGCTGGCAAATGGAGGCTCATCGGCATTTGCCCAGGCGTTTGTGGAAATGCACATGTTCGACCTTGAACTGCTCGCCAATCTTGCCACTGTCTTAGGTGGCGTAGGCTCCTTTCTCTACTTCTCCTACAGAATTTTGTCCGCCCGCAAAGCGGCCAAGACCAAAGACAAACCGGACGGTTGATCCCAGTCCTGGATCTCCAGAACGGCCTTGTTTGTGACGATCTCTGAGATGCGCGATCGATAGACTCAACGCGCACTCAGTCATCAGGGTTGCGCGCGGACGGATCCCGCCGGCAGACCGACCGGATCTCCTTGCATTCATCTACAGAGCGGTAACGCTCAATATATCGCCTGAACAAAATGAAAAACTAAAACACCTAGAGAAAAGAGAAACGACAGAACAGCGAAGATCATTACCTTCCCTCGTACCAGTGGAAATTTGCCTGGATTTGGTTCTTGGTCTTCCATGTCTCTATCTTGCTGAGTGTCGGGACGCGCCTAGATGCTAATTGGTTCAAGCCAAGTAGCAAACCCTCTTTGTAAGGATCGCAGCCGTTCCGGCTTCTCCCAGCAGAGAAAGTAGGGGCGGACTTACCCGCCCCCTGGTCAAGACAACCGTCCCGGCGATCTGACCGGTATCCCCAGCCTTCACAACTCTCCACTTCGTTCCGCTCGTTGCAGGCCGGGTGATCCCCCTCCGGTCTGATCGGTCTTTGACCATTCCCCCCCGCTCATTGGCGCTTGCCTAGTTCTGGTTGCATGTCGCAACCAGACTAAACAAAGGAAGTGAAGTGTTTCAGCAATCAGCACCGTCAAAGCAATCAAGTTTCATGTCGCAGGGCAGGGGACGTTCTACCGCTCTCATCCTCATCGAGTTGGCAGGCGCGTGTGCGTTCTTCGTAAGCCTCTATGCAGTCTCGACATTCATCTCAGTCGCAACCGGCAATCTTTAAAGGAGTAATCCCATGTTTTTCATCTATCGACTGACCGCAAACAAGTACGTCATGGGCTTCCTTCTTGCCCAAGCGTTTCTCTCTCAGTTGACCGATTAATCAAGAAAAGGAAATCAACCCAATGACAAAGATAATTGAAACCAGAAACATCACTCTCGCAAAACTAAAGGTGTCAGATGCTAACACACGCAAAACTCATGTGACGGTTGGTCATAAGGAGATGCTTGCGAGCATTGCCGCCAAAGGTCAGCTCACCCCGATTATTGTGTATCCCTCAGAAGAAAAGGGCATGTTTGAAATTGCTGATGGACAGAGACGGTTTCTTGCTTGTCGAGCTTGGCAGGATGTGGGGCGCTTGCCGAAGCGGTTTGCAATGCGCTGTGAAGTGATAAGTGCGGAGGAAGCAGCAGAAGTGTCTCTTGCGACGAATGTTGTGCGTGTCGCCATGCACCCGTCAGATGAGTTTGAGGCATTCAATGTGTTGAGCAAGGAAGGACAGTCAAATCAAGAGATTGCAACTCGGTTTGGCGTGAGCGAGAAGAAAGTAGAACAGCGTCTCAGACTGGCAAATGCGGCCCCTGGGATATTCCAAGCCTACCGTGATGGTGATTTGAGCCTGTCAGAACTCCAAGCCTACTGCGTGACAGATGACCAAGAACGGCAGAAGAGTGTGTTTAAAGCGTTTGGGTGCGATCATTCTGAATATCAGATCCGTTCAAGGTTGCTGGAAGAGACCGTCAGAGACAGTGACCCTCGTGTGCGCCTCGTCACCATTGACAAATATGTTGAAGAAGGAGGGGCTGTTACGACCGATCTGTTTAAGGAAAACCTGTATCTCTCAGACATCGCGCTGCTAGACAAGCTTGCAGCCGAGAAGCTCGAAGAAATCAAGAAGACCTATCTCAATGATGGGTGGTCATGGGTTGAGTTGTTTTGGCGGAGATCAGAAGTCAATTGGTCGGAACTCCGGCGTGTGTCCCCAGAAACCGTTGAGCTATCCGCAAAGGATCAAGCACAACTCGATATGCTTAACAAGAAACTGGAACCTCTGGCAGAGAGTGACGAAGTTACCGATGAAGAATGGGAATTGGTAGACAATCTTCGAGACCAGATTGAAGAAATCGAAGAACGCAAGCTGTTCTATTCTGCTGAGAATAAGGCTCAGCTGGGTGTGGTGCTTGTGATTGATGGAGATGGCGACATAGACGCAGAATTCGGCATTTCGAAAGAAAAGGTTTCCTCAGATCAGGAAGGCAGCAAAGCACAGGACAATTCAAAGAAGGGCTATTCAGCCAAGCACCAAGACCGGCTGGCAGGTGAGCGCACATTGGCAATGCAGGCTTTCCTTGAGCAGAACGAAGAGGCAGCGGAAGTGTTGCTTCTCTCAGAGCTAGCTCAAAGCCACTTTGAAGGAACAATCTCACGCGTGTTTGCCGGTATCCGCAATGGACATGTACCATTGGGTTTCGACGGTGAGGAACTGAAAACAAACAAAGCCTATATGGCCCTGCAGGATGTTGAAATCAGTTGGATGAAACTCTTTGGGGAAGAAGACGCTGACTACACTCAGATTGTCTCTGATATGGAAACCAAAGAGCGCAAGTCACTGCTCGCGTTTCTATTGGCCTATCGCTTGAACGCAACAAACCACCATGAAGCGCCAGAGAAAGACACAATTGACCGTGTAGCCACTGTCATTGGTGGGGATCTTTCCTTGTTTTGGCAACCTTCTGCAGAAGGGCATTTCCGGCATATCTCCAAGACCCAAATTGGTGAAGACGTGGAAGACGCGGTTGGTCCAGAAGAAGCTCAGAAGCTTCAGGGCATGCCCAAGAAGGATATGGCCGTTGCAGCCGAACGGCTGACCCATGATAGCGGTTGGCTCCCAGAGACCATGCGGGGTGGGCAGATTGAGGCCCCGTCAGTTCCGCAGCTTCAAGCAGCGGAGTAGGGCAAAACATCAAGGAATCCGGCCTTTCGGGGCCGGTTTTCTTGAAATATGATATTGACAACATATGTTATTGAGTGCATATTATTCTATGACATGGAAGATAGTATTCGACGATGATTTTGCCAGCGAGTTTGCTGACCTATCAGATGGAGTGCAGGTGGCTTTAGCTGCAAACACGGAGCTGCTAGTTGAATTTGGTCCCAAGCTTGGGCGGCCTCATGCCGACACATTGAGCGGATCAAAGTATGCCAACATGAAGGAGCTGCGCTTCACGGCAGGTGATGGGGTGTGGCGCGTAGCCTTCGCATTCGATCCTGAGCGCAAAGCAGTTTTGTTGGTAGCAGGCGACAAGTCTGGTGGATCGACAAAGCGTTTCTACAAGAACCTTATTAAGACTGCGGACCAGCGTTACAGTCGCCATCTGGCGAAGGAGTAGATAGAATGTCCATTGATGCAAAGAGTGTTTTTGAACAACACATGACCCCAGAACAGCGGGCCACTGCCGCTGAAATGGGAGCAACCCTTGTCGCGGAATACAAGTCCCTTTCTAGCCTACGCAAAGCGTTTGAGCTTACCCAAAGTGATGTTGCAACTGCTTTTGGCGTATCGCAGGACAACATTTCACGACTGGAACAGCGCGGTGATTTCCTCGTCTCGACTCTGCGCCGCTATGTGCAGAGCATGGGCGGTGAGTTACAGCTCACAGCTACATTTGACGGAGCCGAAGTTAGCCTCTCCAACATCCTCCAAGATGAGGAAGATAAATCAGAACAGGCGGCGCGCGCATAAGTTGCGCAACCCCGGAACAAGCGAGAGGCTAACAGATTGGTTGGCGGGGGAGTTGAAGGGGAAAAATAGTGCTCAGTAGAGGGTCCGAATGGCGGAGATGGGAGCCACATATCCATGCGCCGGGCACGGCCATGAACAATCAGTTCAAAGACCCGAACGCTTGGGACGATTATCTGACCGCGCTTGAGCAAGCCACGCCTGTCATCGAGGCCATCGCGGTCACGGACTATTACGTGACCGATACTTACGAGGCAATGCTGCAACACAAGGCCGCGGGTCGCCTGCCCAACACCAAGCTGGTCTTTCCGAACGTGGAGCTCCGGCTCGACGTCGCGACTACAAAGAGGGGCTTCGTCAATCTCCATCTGTTCGTCAGCCCGGAGGATCCGCAGCATCTCGAAGAGCTGCAGCGTTTGTTGTCGCGCTTGCAGTTCAACGTCATGCAGGATCGTTTCGATTGCACGCGGGCTGATTTGATCCGGCTCGGCAAGAAGGCCGACGCCACCATCACCAACGATCGGGCCGCGCTGGCCTACGGAGTCAACCAATTCAAGGTCAATTTCCAGCAGCTTCGCGAGGTGGTCTCCGAAAGCGGATGGGCGAAGAAGAACATCCTGATCGCGGTAGCCGGTGGCGCTACGGACGGCACCTCGGGCGTGCGCGAGGCTGCAGATCAAACGATCCGGCGCGAAATTGAGAGCTTCGCCCATGTGATCTTCGCGGGCAGTCCGGCGCAGCGCGAGTTCTGGTTGGGTCAGAAAGACCTCGGGCCTGATGAAATTCGCGCTCGGTACGGCAGCCTGAAGCCCTGCCTCCATGGGAGCGACGCGCACAAGCTCGACGACGTGGCTTCACCGTTCGGCAATCGCTTCTCGTGGATCAAGGGCGGGCTGGAATTCGATGCGCTTCGGCAGGCGTGCATTGATCCTGACGGGCGCGCCTACGTCGGTGAACAGCCGCCGTACTCGGCCATGCCGTCGCAGGTGATTTCGCACGTCCGGATCAACGACGCGGATTGGGCGACCACGCCCGACATTCCTCTCAACCACGGCCTCGTCGCCATCATCGGCGCACGCGGATCAGGAAAGACGGCTCTGGCGGACGTCATCGCGGCAGGTTGCGATGCGATCACGCCGGCCGGTTGGAACGCTAATGAGAACATCAGCCCTTCCTTCCTGGCGCGGGCGCGCAGGCTTGTGGGCGACGCAACCTCGACGTTGATCTGGGCTGCTGGTGCGACGGTCACGCGCGCGCTCGATGGCAGCGACGCCAACGGCCACATGTCGTTCCCACGCGCCCGCTATCTTTCCCAGCAATTCGTTGAGGAGCTCTGTTCTGCGAAAGGTGTCGCTGACGGTCTCGTCGATGAGATAGAGCGCGTGATTTTCGAATCACACTCGCAGGACTCTCGCGAGCGGGCGCTCGATTTTGCCGAGTTGCGCGAACAGCAGACAGCCAGATTCTGTCAGGCGCGTGAGCGTGA
>LGRX02020886.1:0-21877 GCA_001247695.2 Cymbomonas tetramitiformis
TTGTATTCAAATACTGAGAATTGATTTGCTTTTGTGTTGTGAAAAGGTTCCGATAGTGACGGGCCTCCATCTGATGTTGAGATTGAAGCTGAAGCTGAAGCTGAGGTGCAAACGCAACCTCCAGTTGGTGGAGACGATACGGGTCGTAAACTACCATATACAAAAACGGCTACACCTCCTTCAATTGTAACTACACCTGTCACTCGTAAATCTCGAAGACTCTCTGGAGTAAGCCCTTCAGGTTCATCCTGCGAGGCAAGCCCTGCACGTGCAGAGCCATCAGGGGCATACCCTGCAGGTGCAGGGCCATCAGGGGCAAGACCTGCAGGTGCAGGGCCATCAGGGGCAAGCCCTGCAGGTGCAGGGCCATCAGGGGCAACCCCTGCAGGTGCAGGGCCATCAGGGGCAAACCCTGCAGGTGCAGGGCCATCAGGGGCAAGCCCTGCTCCAGGGCCATCAGCGGCAAGCCCTCTCCCATCAGCGGGCCTTGTATCTCCTGCAGCTGGAACTCCGCAACGGCCAATTCCTGCATTCATCATGGAGCAGGGTGATGAGGAGATTGTGTCCCCTTCAAAGACTCCGAAGACCGCCGATGAAACCGAGGCAGATGAGCAAAAAAAAACAGGCTGCCATTCGCAAGTATGCATCTTCCCTCCTGAGATTTACTTATACCACCATTGCTTTTTTTGATGGTGTATGTGCATTACTAAAACCAAGTACACGTTGCTTCTGTGGGCCATCAGGCAAATCGATGACATGCATAAGTTGGTCGACACTAATAATCCATGTGCGACATCGTGGAAAATCCCCATTCGGTACATCGATGATGCAGAAGGAGCGTATCGCCCTCGACCACTGGACGAATTTCACGCCCAGGCTATTGCCGAAATGATGTACTGGAACCCACACACCGGTTCGGGATCTCCAGCCCTGATTGCTGTCCAGGAGGATCAGGACGATGCAACAAGCACCAACCCAGAGGCATTCGTTTGGGCGGACATCGGGAAAGGCAGATACAGGTAAGACCCATTGCGTTGATGGATGCATGCATATGTGTTCCAACTTACACTTTATTTGTTATTCAACAGATTCACCTGCTTTGGACATCAGCATTTGCTGGAGGCAAAGCGTCGCTGCGTCAAGGCGGATGAAGCAAAGCACGCAAACCACGAAAATCGAACGGACGCGTTTCAGTTCATCGAATGTCGTCTCTTCATGAACTTGAGCGCCATCGAAATGAATCAGGTGTGTCTCACTCATGCCAGTTTTCTCAGGGCTTACATACTCAAGTGTTTAGGGAGGGTTTACGGTCGGCCAGCTTCTCAGCTATAGTCATGATCCGTGCAATTCGTTTGCGCACGCAGCTTGGGAATGAGCAGAACAACATTGACGCCTACATGAAGCACCGCAACACCACGGAGATCATTCTTGGCATGCGAAAACACGTGGAGAAACTGATGGCCGAACCCAACGAGAGAGACGTTGCAATGAAGAGGTTTGAGAACGTGAAATTCAGTCGGGTGCCGCCGAAGCAGAACTTGAATCCCGAATTCGAAACGGCGCTGAAGACGCAGGTGTTCAATCACCAGAAGCTGAATGCAGACAAGAAGAAGGTGCATTGGGCTGCTTGGGCTATCTCGGTGCAATCGCACAACTTGTTCAAACAACTTCAGAGAGGTGCTGCCATTTTTTTTGAGAATCCCGTCTCAACATTATTCTTATTTGCTCTTAGGTGTTTTTGCAGTAGCTAACTGACGATTTGGTATTTCATGTTTTCGCTTTCAGTGATGAAGGCCCACAATGAAGGGGCGCTAGAGGGAGTTGACCCGGACGATGAAGACGCCACGGAGACGACCTTGGCCACGGTTGGGCCATCTCGCAATAAGCCCAAACGTAAACGTTCAAGCGGTATGTCGACCGGCACAACTGACCTCAACGCACCAACGACCAAGCAGCCTAAATGGGACCCCACATCCGGAAAGCCGATCGTCTACCATGATCTGCCGAAGGGGTTCTATGATACATGGGCCCCCTTGACCGAAGGACACTTACATGAGATCACTAAGCTCGTCGACGAAGCCGTCATCGAACAGAAGTACACGGTCAAAGATATGATCAACCGTATCGCCGAGATCAAGACTCTCAACAATGTTCGAGAGAACCTAATGCTGCTTGCCTCAGATGCTCATAAACGATTCAACATAACACACTCCTTGGAATCGACACCGGCCTACCGGCAACTGAGCTTTCTAAAGAAAAACCGGCATTCTATGCAGAAATTTCTGCAATCACAACCGGGAGGGTACGAAAACAACATATACGACATAAATGCACCCTGCTTCATTCCTTACCTAGATGAAGATGGGTATCCCATACCTAAGGAAAGGAAACCAGTGGATGCTGGCGTGGATCCCGATGCTCCCGAGTCGAAGTTCTGGGATCGTAAGATGACCTACGGTGAGCT
The DNA here is from genome assembly GCA_001247695.2 of Cymbomonas tetramitiformis. NCBI lineage: Eukaryota > Viridiplantae > Chlorophyta > Pyramimonadophyceae > Pyramimonadales > Pyramimonadaceae > Cymbomonas > Cymbomonas tetramitiformis. The sequence continues at coordinate 2,465 of LGRX02020886.1, forward strand.
GGATGGCGAGATCAATACGCTGCAAAAGAAGCTTGACAGCTTTACGTTTCCCAACCCAGAACACGACTGGGGGAAGTTTTGCGAGTATTTCCCAGGGGCTGGGGATGAGAGAGAAATACGTACATTACTGAAGGTAATTTACCTAAGTTGCGCCCTCTGATCGTCCTTCACTATATTCAATACGTGTTCAATTAACAACGGGGTTTGTTTACAACTGTACCAGGCGGGAGTGGTGCCCCCGAAGGTCTCCTGCAAGAACGAGCAGGAGAACCGGAAATTTCAATTTGAATCACGGCCTGCAAAAGAAAAACAGCGGCACGAGGCGAAGATAGAGAAACTGATCAAAGAAATTCCGAAGGATATAAAGTTCTACTGGAATAATATCGAGAGCGCTGTGTTGCTGAAAATCGGATCGACGACAGCATCGACTGCGGGAAATCTCCTAAAGAATCTTCCAGGTGCGTATCTCGGTTTTATATTCCATTTGTGCACCGTAGCTATGTAATTACTAATCGTTTACATTGCACACAGGTGTGAGTTATCGAATATTGTCAAACGTTCCTGAGGGCCAGCAAGTCGACGATGATGACTACTTCTACACTCACAAGATTCCGCAACTGGTTTTCAAGAAGGACTTTCTTCTGGAGCCCGCATCACCTGAGTCCTTCACGACTCTTCCCAGGCTTCCATTTACCGGTTTCATTATGGATTGCGAATATGCTCTGGACTCGAACAAGAGATGGATCCCGAAACCTCTCTTAGCAGGAGAGTTCAAGCAATTCCTACACAACTTCAACAATTTGACCACGTGTGATGATTGGGTAGAGGGATGTTTCTGTGGCTTTCAACAACACCACGAGTTCTTCGAAGCCGCCAAGCAGTTTTGCCACGGGAACGCCGAAAAGATGTTCTGGGTGAAACCTTTGAGCAGATCGAACATGATGGCCTTGGAACCCTGCGTTGCGCCACGGAACTACGCCAACCGTATGGAGTGCTTTGTCTTGTGTTACTACGTCAAGGAAGCAACACCTACAGGTCCGTAGATGTTAAGTTACGTACAATTCTGTGATTGCCTTTTGGCGTCTAAGCATGGGCAATCTGACTAAGCAGCGCTGATTGCTCTCGCAGACGACACCCACCCAGCCGTGCATAAAAGGCTTCCCTGGATGAAGAACTTGATTAGAGTTCTCGGTGAGGAGAAAAATGCGGATAGTGATGTCGTCGATAAGCAGTTCGTGGCTTCTTGCCGAACCAACACCTGGGAATATGCCCCTGTACACTCGTCGAAATTCGCCAATAACTCCGAGGGTAAAAGAATTAACAAACACCAGAAGCCGCTGAAGCTCATCCACGACCTCATCAATATCCATATGCGAGGTCCTGAGTTAGAGGGGGAAGCGAGGGGAAAATCTGCGTACGAGGGGGTGTTACCTCTTCATCACGAACATCACTTCATCTTGGATGCGTGCTGCGGTTCGGGGACCACTTCGGTAGCCGCCAACATGTTGGGATTGGGTTCCGTCGCTTTCGATAGGTAAGCATTCATGTCTACATCCATTTTTTTGAAAAATACGTTGTATATCGGTTTTAACAAGTGCTGGTGTCTTGGATGCAGGAAGCAAGGTATGGTCGACTCAGCGTTAGAGCGCATTAGGTTTCCTGATGGATTTCATTCTTTGGCCGACGAAGTGTTGAGCAAGCAGGAATACGACGAGGTGAAAAGGCAGAGAGAGGCACATCGTAAAGAGCAAGAGAAAGTCGATAAGGAGCGGGAGAAGAAGACGGCGGTCGAAATGAGGGAAACGGAAAAGGCCGCCAAGCAGCAGGAGGCCGAGGCCGCCAAGGCCGCCAAGCAGCAGGAGGTCGAGGCCGCCAAGGCCGCCAAGAAACAGCAGGCCGAGGCCGCCGAGGCCGACAAGGCCGCCAAGCAGCAGCAGGCCGAGGCCGTCAAGGCCGCCAAGCAGCAGCAGGCCGAGGCCGTCAAGGCCGCTAAGCAGCAGGAGGCCGAGGCCGTCAAGGCCGCCAAGAAACAGAAGGCAGATGCCGCCAAGGCCAAGAAACAGGAGGCCGACGCCGCCAAGGCCGCCAAGAAACAGGAGGCCGAGGCCGCCAAGGCCGCCAGAGCCGCCGCGGCGGGGCCTATGCCCAGCATACCTAAGCGGAAAGCGGCACAAGGCGGAAAGCCGGAATCCGATCAGAACAAGAGACGTAAACAGTAAAGCTCGCTAGGCAATGATGATTTCCCTGCTAGGACATGGTGCCAGCACCTAGGTCAATATTTGTTGATAGTCTTAATAACCTATTGTCTCAGTGCAGAAGTACGCTGATGAAACACGTATGGTATATCTTGATATGACAATTGTAAATAAAGTATATTCTCCAAAGGTATGGGCGACATATGTTGTTGTGGAACCGATGTCCTTTATGGAGCGGGTGACATGCCTCCGCTTTCATTGTGATTGCCTGATTATATTGGTTAAATGAAGTTGAGCGGTACCACGACGACCATTGAGGTATAAAACCTATTCCCCTCTCTTCCAAAATCATTTCCCCGCTCGACACTTCATCGACGCACCTTTATTCCCATCCATCTCAGTTCAATCAATTCCAATGACAATACTTGCTACTTTGCGGAAGGAAAATCCAGATAAAAACATTTGGTTACTATGGTTCCCTGAAGAGTCCTCACCCTCAGAACTAGCGCTCAAGAAATCGATGGAAGAGGACCATACGATACAATTTCAAATGTATGACGCAAGCGTGCATGATAATCTGCCTTTACGGATGAAATTTTTGTACCCAGTTTGCCTGCACTGCGGGCTTCAAGATCGTTCACAACTTGCAACGTGTACCGGCTGCTATCTTGCGAATTACTGCAAAGCCCCCCAAACTTGTCGGAAAGGTGATTACGCACGGCATAAGTTTTTCTGTCGTTTTGCAAGGGTCATATATTAGGACAGCCATATGCAAGATGCCGACCTTTGTTTAAGTACCCGGGGGATACGCGGCATCCAGCAGAACGGAATTCCATGAGTGCTTGGTCCTATGGGGACTACCTGCAGTTTCTAGCCTTTTGGGAAATCAAATGCGTCGCATGTTTTGCAGGTCGGCCAAAGGGTCGCCCCGTCGTGAGACAGCAGATATCTGGCGGGCAAATCGTTACCTCGGTGCGCATTGAAATGCGGGACGCCACAATTTTCAAAACCCCTCACTTTCAGAAGTATACAGCAAGAATGGGGTTTGTACACTCCAACTTACACGCTCCAGATTTTGTATATTCTTATCCATTTTACCGTCTCACTCCGTTTGGTCGGTTGATGATGTGCATCTGCAAGTTAAGGTGCCCGAAAATCATACTTCAGAGGTTGCTTTCATAGAATGATTGTCAATGCAGACAGGATAATCATGGACTTCGCAGACACGCCTTCGTCGCAAAATAATAGTAGATATGTACTTGTAGGTCCTTCGATCCGAGCGGACTAGTACCGGGTATCTGATAGGCTAATAATTCGGCAGGTCCAAGACTTTCCAAGATCATAAGCTCTATTTCTTGCCTAAACTACTCATTTGCCCCTTTTCCCCGTCAGCGACGCACCTGCTTCTACTTCTACCATAGTCATGCCATCCAAGCGGCAGTCTGTTTTCACATACATCGACCGGTTTGCCAAAAATCACGGGGAGTCTTACCCATGCAGCAGTACAGTTCTTCTTCCGCCGGGTATGACTATCCAAAAGTTGTGGGAGAACTACAATACACAATGCGTCGACGGCGAAGGCATGGAATGCTCACTCAGCCTTTTTTTGTCGTGTGTTCAGAGAGGAGCTTAGCTCTTGGGTCAAGTTCCGTCGGATGAATTGATGCTATATAGCGACAGCATATAGCTTTGTCATTGAGCAAATTGACTTATCGTTGGAACACCGTTAAATATGATTGTATTCGAACATATTTTGAATGAAATTATTATCGACGTTTCACATTTCCAATGTTGTGACATGCTATGTTTGTGACATGCGGGCCTTCGATCCGACCCACCTGAAAGAGGTCATTTGATAGGCCAACTGAAATCACGACGGCCACGCTACTGAGATATTTAAGCACCTACCTTGTCCTCACAACTCACTTTTCAGCTTGGCACTTTACTTTCTTTACCTGCCACCTCATCCAACCATGCCATCCAAGCGAGAATGTATTGTTGCCTATGTTCTTGGCATGTATGCAACATGCCCTACTGCCCCCAGAATGAGAATGAGGAATTTTGACTATCTTCCTCATGGTATGACTGTTCGAATGTTGTGGAGGAACTACAATGAATGTTATATGTGCAGGAATGCGGAAGGCAACAAATGCACGTTGGGGTATTTTCGATGTGTGTTTCGAAACGACCTTGCCCTTCGGTTCAAGTTCCGACAGGTTGTTGGATGAGCATGTATACTCCGACGAGCAAGGCGTCGCTCACATAGGAACCCCAGTGACAATGCCGGTTCCCACGGACTATATTCCCGAGTTGATCGGCGCCGATGCCTCTCCCGAGAATGATGATGATGGAAAGTGGTGCAACTGCCGTTAGGAAACAGATACGCTTGTGTACAGTCTTTATTTTATATTTGCAAGTTCACATTAGATACTTACACTAATGTATTATTCTGCTAGCTTAATACACCAACACTTACCCTTATTTATGTGCTCCTAGACATCCTAGACAATTATTTGGTGTATATAGATTAAATTTGTATGATGATATAGATTTGTGTATCATATGCTAGTACCCATCTCAGTTGCAACTTGTTTTCTGGGAATTTAAGCATCCGAATATGCACATCCATAAACGTGTACCGTGCATGCTGACCTAAATTGCACATGGATGTGCCCATATTTGCATACGGGAATCGGCGTGCATGTGCGAGATATACGAAGCTGATTGGACCAAAAGTACACTACTCTTGCACGACCCGCGGTCCACTCACGACCAGGTACAAAAGCTCTTGCCCGACCCTTGAAGATTCATTTCCCCTTGTTTCTTTTAACATACGCACCTTCAACCATACCTTCAAACATCTGCTACTTACCTTGAAAGCATTGCCATCTGCAGGTATTATAGCTCCACATTTATCCTCACAATTTATATTTTCGACTTTTGCTATGGGCGACGCTCGCTTCAACTGTTAATCACCTTGCAAGCATTGTTATCTACAGGTATAAAATCCTGCAATATCGTGGCCACGTTATGCCTTCAATTCTACGATTCGGAGTTTATGGGACACGCGATCGCGATGAAGCCACTGCAGACGCTATCAATACACATGGAATGGTCCACATGCGATGTCCTCAATGCAATGCAGACAGCTGGATGATATGTAAGTTCTTAAACATCCCCTACGAGGACAGACATGTCCGACAGGACTTAGGGATCGTTTGGTGGCGCTACACCTGGAGAATTCGGAAATACATGTTTTTTGACCTTCAAGAACCGGAACTTTATCCCGACCAGAGCCCAATAGGGAACGAATGGGTTACCCCAAGGACACTGGTCATTCCAATCGACGTCACTTGGGCGCTTATTATTCCGCGGCATCAACGAGAAGAGGAAATCGACCTATATTGCGTGCGATGCAATTGCCTTGACCAATAAAGCTCTGCCATTTATGTTTTCCGATAGAGCGTCAACATTGCCGTCAACGTTACCTCGCTATCGAGGGAAATAAAACCTATAAGTACCGCAAATAATTGTGGATTGAAGATATAGATTCCAATGTATCAGCAATATAGTAGCCTTAGCACGGTGAAATGATCGAAATCTCTTGCCTAGAAGACATCATAGACAAATATTTGGTGTATTTTGAATAAATTTGTATGATGATATAGATTTGTGTATCATATGCTAGTACCCATCTCAGTTGCAACTTATTTTACGGGAATTGAAGCACCTATATACGCACATTCATAAACGTGTACCGTGCATGTTGGCCTAAATTGCACATGGATGTACCCATATTTGCATACTTGTACATGATATGCACGCATATGAACAAAAATGCAACAAAAAAATCTACCGGGACTCGCCGAGTACGAAAGTATCATGCACAAATAAATAATTCCAGTAATATTTTGTAATAAAAATTGCGGGACGACTTACGTGTCGCTTACGTGTCGCTTACGTGTCGCTTACGTGGCACTTTTCAGATGACGTGGCAATAACTTTTAGACGACGAAAATTGTGTCAAAATGAAGGTTTTTAGACGACGATCGAGATTCATTTATTCCCAATAGTCTGTTCGTCGCGTTGCGCTCTTGCATGCTCTTGGAGGGGCGTGCACTACGCGGGGCGTTGCGCGTTCGACGTGTCGGCGGCGCCTTGACCACGGTGGCCTCGAACGCGGCCTCCAAGCTTGCAGATTTATCAGCCCGCTTTTTTAGATCCGCTGTCCACCGTCTTTGCAGCTGCTTGACCGCGTCGTGCTCTTCGGCGAGGTCGTGCTGTACGGTTGCCACGCGGAAACCTTGCATTTCCACCTTGCCGAACACCCCATTCCAGGTGATGTGCACACGTTTCCGTGTTACACTGAACACGTGCTTGATGTGCAATATCAGGGCATCCTCCGCTAGTTGCGCCACTTGCGGCATTATCTGCTGCACCTGTCGCTGAAAGTCCTCCAGGTACGCGGCGCTCCCCATACACAGTAGCTCACATAGCTTCCGTTTATTCCCTGCACGGTGCCCGGGTGGCGCTCCATTAGTTGCGGCTGATCGTATGGCGCTTGCAAGGAAACTGAAACAGCAAAAGGAGACACTCACCTGCTCTCCTGTTCTCAATCTGCTGGAGGTAGGCGTTCCCAGTTGACTTGTGCTCGCGCTCTTTGGCGCGCTGCTGCAAACGGGGGCTGCTGCGCTGGGGGGTATTGCCGGTCGCGGTGGTGGTGGCACGGGCCTGCGGCATGCAAGCTGCATTGCCTCCTGGGGGTGGGCTAGCCGTTACGTGGGATCCGTGTCCAGAGGAAATCGGACGCGCACGTACTGGGCTGTGGGCCATCCCCAGGGGTGGCTCCTGAAGTTTGCGCTCAACGAGATTCCTCCGGAGTCGCGGTTTGTTGCGCACGGGAGTTGGGGATGGACTGGACGAGTCAAACTCAAGATTAAGTTCGGGAGTCGCCGGGTCTGCTTCCAGCGGAGGAGGTGCCCCCACAGGGATGTGGGCAGGTGTTGCCGGCAGTGCAGCATCCCTGGCTTCCGTAGTTGCCTCTGGAGGCACTGCCTGGTTTACACGTGCACGACTTGCACGCCGAACCCGTCTGACGCCAGTGCGAAATGCTCGGGCGGCTGTTCGAGGACTTGACGTATTCTGCTGGTCCGGACCCACAGCGGCACGCGGGTTGCTCCGCTCCCCAGCCCCGGAGTTCAACAGCGCCTCACATTCAGCCAGTCCCAGATGCATCCTCGCGTGCGCCTCTGTTGTCGCTTGCTGCATCTGGTCGATCTCGTCGAGCTGATCGCTGATGGCGTCCCACTCCGCCATGATCACAACGTCTGGTCCCTCAGCCGTTTGTACCGCTGGCTGCTGCGCCGGCAGCCTCGGACTGCCAGCCCGCTCCGGTGCATCAGCGGCCACGTCCGGGAGGTCAGGCTGTTCGGGTGAAATCGTGGCGCGTTGACCTGCAGTGGGCTGCTCCGGGTGGATCGGAATGCTCGCCTGCTCCTGCACGATGGGCATATCGCGTAACCCAGTCACCTCGCCATGCGTAAGCGGTATTACCAGGCTGGGGAGGTTCTTTGCCCGGGTGTGGCGGTTGAACTTGATGCAGGCCTCCATGTCCATACGTTGGAACGCCTCCATGCTCATGCCCTTTCGCTTGGGAATGGTGGCACGACGATTCCTTAGGCGATCTCGTACGATCGTATGTGCCTGCAGGTGCGTCAACGGCCGCTTGCTCTCCTTGTATCTGTCAACCATGTTTTGCACACAAAGATTCAACCTGTGCACTGCCTGCGGGTCGTGCTTGATATCCTTCTTGTTGTCCACAATGAGTCCAGCACCCACATCGAACCCCGGGGGAACCGCCAGTATGCTGGTCTCCGCGTCATACGCCTCGCCTGGTCCGCGATTCCGGGTCTTCTTTCCGGGGTTCGCCTGAGGGGGTGGGGGGATAAGGTCATGGGTGAAAAGGGCATTGAACTCCAACGAACATGGCAAACAAACAAACGTGACACACCGCATACATGAGCAAACGCCTAACAAGGCTCAGGCGCGCGCCCGGGGAGCTGTCAGCACATCGCAGCGGTCCCCTCGGGAAGCGCACAGCACAGCAAACATGGCATCCCTGTTGTATGTGGGGGGCAGTAGGTCCAGGAAATCAAAGGGAATTTAACTCCAACGAACGAGCTACGGAAGGACGGAAATGAGCGATTATTTTACAACTTATATACAAAAGACTGTTTGTAGCCGACTGCACGAAGGCAGCGCGTTCATCATGCTTTCTAGGTGCATATGCATTCTACATTAGAATCCTCTACGAATTTGGCTCGCTTGCGTTGGATTTCTTCTTCGCTTGCTTCTTTGCTTCTGCGGCACAACGAACACGCCCAGCCGGACATCAGTTCTGCTAACATCTTGCACAGGGCCAGCGTGCAGCCACCAACAACACCGTAAATCGCAACCAATGCCAAAGCGCAAGCAACGGCCCGCGTCAGGAAAGCCCGTGGCAAGACGACAGAGGGGAGGGAGGCTTACTTGGCTCTGATCGACGCGCTCTCTTGTCCGCCATCTTTTGTACTGCTGCGCGTTCACTCGCCAGCTGCGCCGTAGTCGTGATGCGCATGAAGTGCCCCGGATAGCTCCCCGATGACATAAGGTGCAATACCCTGATGGGCTGCGATGAGGCTAGCGTAGCCCCACTCGGCGGGCCGAAGAGTTGCATCGTGAACGGGGGGAACTGCCTGGTCTGAGGGGTATCCGGCTCAAAGGGATATTGATCAGTATCTAGACGAAGCACCCACTCATCTTCTGGCGGATGGATCCGGTACACCTGGATGCAGCGTTGGACGCTGGCCGCTAACAGAAGCAAGCCCTCTTCGGTGCCATAGGAGTGCGCCGTACTCAGTAGTGCGCGCGCTTCCAGCGACAGGTCCCAGTTGAACTTCTGCGTATCCGTATCCTCGAACTCCCCGTTTTGAACTTCATCGTATAACCGCTCCAGATTTTCCCGGAGGCGCGCATTATGTAGCACCATTCCATCGTGCTGGAACTTCACAAAGTTGCTGTCCGTGGTTCCCAGCTCGGCTGCCACGGCCCACATCCAGCAATCCCCATCCGCGGGGACATCTACCAGAACGAAACCAGCCTTGGCAACGAACTCCCGCACCGCCTGCAACGACTCAAATCCCCGGTCGCCAACCCACTCCACCGCCTGGACCCCGCTGAGCTGCGCCTGCCACGTTGGTGGCTGGTGCGTCGATAGGTAGCCGCCGTCCTGGGTCTCCATGAGCGTGCTCAAGATCTTGGCCTCCGTATCCAGGGTGTCCGTGGCATACGACAAGATCACGGGAATATCCTTGCCATCCACATCGGCCTTGCGGACAACGGCAACCAGTTTGCCATCCTCGGCATGTATAACTGTGCTCATGCCGTGACTGTGCTCGCTGCACACCTCAGGTAGGTTCGCAGCGTCTGGTCCGACAGCGCGTTGTCCCTCCGACTGCTGTGCCGGCAGGCTCGGACTGCCAGCCCCCTCCGGTGCATCAGCGGCCACGTCCGGGCGGTCAGTCTCGTCGGCGCATTCACCTGCAGTGGGCTGCGTCTGCATGCCAGCCTCCTCAGAGGGTGCACCTTCCGCCCCTGGCGCAGCCGTCGGTGCTGACTTTGCACCAGCCATACACGGGACCGCCGCGCACATGCCGAGGGTCGCTCCACACCATCCCGCGTCTGACCACTCCTGGACGCCTTGCTCGAAGACGCATGTACATCGGCACGGAAATGCGGGCTTGCCAGGGTTCCAGTTGTGGGTGAGTGCGGCGGCGACCTGCAGCGCGAATTCCGTAGTGGGGCGCGCTATGGCCTGTTCCAAGTAGTTGCTAAGGAAGCCACCCGCATCAAACAATGGGCGGGACGGGTTCCTCCCCATTTTATTAAAGCACTTATCGACAAGCCAATAAAACTTCCTCTCATCTTCCTGGTTCCTCTTTGCCTGCGACCTTCCCCCGCGCTTGCGTTTTTTTGGAGGGTCCGCCGGGTTGGAGGGGGATGCTGCAGTCGGACCGGATGGCTGCTTGCGCTGCGCCGGCTCCTCCGTCTGGCCTCCTCGTCTGGCGGCCACCGTGACAGCCTTGATGACGGACTGCGCCGTTGGGCAACGGGCACCTGCTGCCTTGAAGAGGGGATGCTCGTGAAAACCATCAACACAGGACGACTGCACGACGGTGGCACTATTGTCGACGCCGGTGCTGTGCGGACGAGCAGCAGGGCCCGTAAGGCGCCATCCTCTCCACGATGCCAGCTCCTCACGCTTCTCTGCGGTGATTTCAGCCTTGCGCCCAAAAGCTCCGTCCAGCATTCTGCACGCCATGGCCACGTCCGCAAAGTCCACCACGGCCCGTGCCCGCGCCTCCGCTGCCGACAACGGCTCGAAACAGGCTAGGCTCGCGGGGTGCTCTGGGTGCACCTGATGCACCAGGAGAGGTGGCTGCATTTGGCCCGCCAACCGGAATGCATAGCACGCAGCGCACATGACATGTCCGAGCTGGGAGAGGTCTGAGCCCTCGATGGGCTGCACGCAATGCTTACACGCGTACACCTGAGGCAGGCTGTCGTAGCACCCCCGGAATCGGATGTCCGCCTTGCACGCAACGCACACCAGCCGCGTGGGGAGACCATACATGACTCGCAGGGTGTGGGGCATCGGATGAATCTGGTTCTCCAGGTCAATGGTCGCGTTAGGTAACACCGACACCGCCCCGTACAGGCAGATGGTGAGCGACCGCTGGTTTGGGAAGGCGGCCCAGTCATCCGTCCTGCCTGGGCTTATTCCACGGTGGGCGACGTGGGTGGCCGGCCACATCGTCACCCACCCCGGACCACCACCATGGCGAACCCGCTCAAAAGGGTGGCTTGTGGGGTAGCCTTGACATGCGTCTGGCAACCGCATGTTGCCATCGTTCCAGATCTGAGGCAGCCGGGTGTCTGGACAGACCTCCGTACAGGCCTGGTCGTCGAGGCAAAGGAGTGCCGAGAAAGTGTGGATGGCATCTGCACCGAGGTTCGGGGCCGCGTCAAGACCAATCTCGATAGCGAAGGGCCCCTACAAATTTAGGAATCGTAGGTAGGGCCATGTTTGCCTTGTATCTACCTTGTGTCTGGATGGCAAAAAACCACGACCAGACATGGCCATGTTTAGTCAGTTTTTCCGCGGCGCAACACAACCCAAGTAGGGCCATGTTTGGTCGTGGTTTTTGGCCTTACTTACCCCCTACCTACCCCCTACCTACCCAATGTCTAACGCACCATACGTACGCCCGTGAATGCATGAATCACTTAGACATTGGGTAGATACAAGGTAAATATGGCCATGTCTATACATAAACAAGGGTAAGTAGGGCCCTACCTATCATGCATCTATACTCAAGTATTGGGTAAGTATGGCCATGTCTATACATAAACAAGGGTAAGTAGGGCCCTACCTATCATGTATCTATACTCAAGTACAGGGAAATGTAGCCATGTTATACATAAACAAGGGTAAGTGGGGCCCTACCTATCATGTATCTATGCTCAGGTACTGATCGGAAATGGCCATGTTTATACATAAACAAGGGTAAGTAGGGCCCTACCTATCATGTATCTATACTCAATTACTAGTCAGGTAAGGCCATGTTTATACATAAACAAGGGTAAGTAGGGCCCTACCTATCATGTATCTATACTCAAGTACAGGGTAAGTATGGCCATGTTTATATATAAACAAGGGTAAGTAGGGCCCTACCTATCATGTATCCATGCTCAAGTACAGGGTAAGTATGGCAATGTTTGAATGATTTTTCAATTAAAAATATTTACTGAAAGTGTACATTTTTCTATTTTCTGCTCCTCTTGTTCCCTTTCACTGCAGGACTGTCTACATTTCTCTTATTTTTGCCTTTTTCAGAAGGAGAAGGAGCCTCTTCCTTCTCGTCCTCGTCCTCGTCCTCCTCTTCATCCCCCTTTTCGGGCGCATCATCATCCGCCGGGGGTACATAGTCCCCATCCTCCTCGGAATCGTCCTCGTCCTCCGCGGAGGTTCCCGCCGGTTTAGGCACTTTCAGCCCGTCGGGCTTCCCGGAGTGGTAGTACAACAACTCCTTTCCGTCGTCGTACCTTTGTGTTGCTTGCTCCCATGGCACGCAACACAAGAGGCTCCCCGTAGCGAACCTCCCCTTGAGGAAGTCATCGAGGTGCCTCTTGAACTCTGCCTTCTCAGGCACTTTTTCCTCCACCTGTCCGAACAGGTAGAGTAGTGCCTTTTTGACCCGGTCCTGGTGGACCGGGTCGTACAGAGTCCAATGGAACTCCGTGATCTGCAAGCACACGCGTAAGTTAGTTCGAAGTGTAAACATGTCCGAATATGGCCATGTTTAAGCGGTTTCGTAGGAAAACATTGCAGGTAGGGCCATGTTCGGGTCTTACCTTGATGCACAGCTGGTCGCGTGGGAGCCCCCCCGCCACCTGGTGCCCAAAGTGCCATGCCGGCTTCTTGGGCACCGTCTCCACCACCACCCCGCAGAGCAGGGGGGTGTGGACCTGCGGGGTGAGGTCGTCCTTGTACCAAGAGGTGGGAACATCGGGTGTCCCCGCCTTCCACCTCTTCTCCTCATCCTCCACCTCGTGGTCCTCGCTAGCCATGAGCAAGGCGTGGTCGCCGACCTTGAGGCGGCCGTGCTCAAGCACCTCCTGTTCGGCCGCCCGCTTTCGGGCTTCGGCCACCTTGAGCCCTTGGCGCTTGGGCGCCATGGGCTCCTTGCCCTTGCCCGCCATGGCCTCCTTGCCCTTGCCCGCCATGGCCTCCTTGCCCTTGGGCCCGGCCTTCTCCTTGCCCTTGGGCTCGGCCTTCTCCTTGCCCTTGGGCTCGGCCTTCCCCTTGCCCCTGGCCTCCTCCTCCTCCTCCTCCTCCTCCTCCTTGGCGTCGATAAGATCCCGCAGGATTGCCTTCCGATCCTCTGCTGCCACGACCAACACTAAGTTAGTTTCAAACATGGCCATGTTTGCATAGGTAGTGTGTAAACATGGCCTTACTTGTATAGTACTTCTGTACTAAACGGTGCGAACAGGGCCTTACTTGCACATAAGAAACGAAGAACTTATCACAAAACTTATTTCAAGCAAAGAACGCACCTTCCGTTGGGACGTCGCCGTTCTGGGTCAAACCCGCAGCCTCCACCCCGGCCTTGATCTCGGCCGTTGTGGGTTGGCCTTTCTTTTGGGAAAACACCTCCACGTTGGCGGTGGTGTATGCATGCCCGGGTATGTTGCATACCCAGACATGCACCTCCCCCGCCTTGAGGCGCCACCTCCCCCACTTGTGACGGCGCCTCAAATTTTGCATCAAGGTGGACAACTTCATATGCTGGTTGTCCCCACTTGAGCCCAACGTGGCGGTGAGGGGCATTAGTTCCGCCATTCGACGGCGGAACCTATCCCTAGCCAGGGTCTGTTTATCCAGACCCTGGAAGGGATTTACATGCCCCTTCACCACCATATCGTCTGTGAAATCAAACACAAACACCCCACACGTTAGCATCTGAACTTCCTGCGACAGGACAACATAAAACACAAGCAGGACACTACCCAAACATTGCCCTATTTACGCAGTGTACACCCCCTGCCTACAACTGGAAGGTGGGCGAACAGGGCTGTGTTCGTGCAATGTTCTAACACCCTAGCAAGTGTTTTTCAAGCAGGATTTCGGCTGGGTTACTCACGGAAGACGTCTCTCCTGTGTTGCGCCGCCTCCTTCCCCTCCTTTTTTTGCGCTTTCTGAAGATTTTTAACTGAATCCCCTGTGGACTTCACCTTGGCCATCGCAAGGGCGAAGCGGTCAAGCCCACTCCCCTTCTTGCTTTCGGCCCCCGGATCCTCCTCCTCCTCCTCCTCCTCCTCCTCGTCCGTGTCCTCGGAGCCACCGCTCTCGGAGTCGGACGCATTTAAAAGCGCATACTTGCGCTTGTATTGCCGGTACTTTTCCTTGTCCGCGAGCTTGCCCATTTTCGCGCGGGCAGATTTAAATTGGTCGTAGGACAACATGCCGCTCGGCATTTTTCGAATCACTTACGTTTCTAGGGAGGGAGGTGGTGCTTCGCAGGCAGCAGTAAATTTTAGCCTTAAAACGGTATCGCTCGCTTTAATAAACCGTTTTGACTACTTCCTGCAAGGTAAAGCACCACCTCCCTCCCTCGTATCCGTTCCACGCATTACGCCGCCTGCGTTTCCGTGGATCGATGAGAAGGGGAAGGGAAGCGGGATTCGCGGTCACTCGAGGTCAACGCATTTCGTATTCGCATCGGACGCCCCAATTTGAAATTACTTTGGCACTTTCGATCGCCAGGCGTTGGATTCGTCGATCAGTCGGATTCGAATCGCGCCGCGCGCATGACCATGCCCCAGGGCAACGTAAGTTTCCGTCGTCTTCTAGTTTTGTTTTTTGTTCTCGCAAGTTGAAGTTCCACATAATAAAGGCCTTTTTTCCAAAGGCCTTTACAACCTTTCAACAAACCGTTTTCACCATTGTAGTCTGCGCCCAAGCCCCCTTCTTTTGAGCTCAACTTTGTTTTTCACCAAAATGACCGATTTTTTTGGCACGCCCGCCTGCACCCTAAGGTATGGTCTAGACATGACCATGTTTGGGTCGTTTCCCCATTGGGTTTTGCATTTGGGGCATTGATTTGGGCTATGTGCGCCGCGGAAGATGTCTACCTTGTGTTCGCGTGAATGTTGTTCGAACCGGGCCATACCAGGGCAATTCTACTCAGGTACAAGGTAAACATCTTCCGCGGCGCAACACAACGTGGTTTGCCTTGTTTTACTGCCAACATTGCCCAAAAATGGCCAAGTTTGCCACGTGTTTTTAAACACAGATCAAACATGGTCCGTTTTATGTACGTCTTGCCCAATGTTGGCAGTAAAACAAGGCTAACAAGGCCGTGTTTCACCATCTCGGCTGTTGAAACTGCTTAGGTAGGGCCATGTTTACGCCATACTTATGATGGTACAGCAGGTTACGTACGTGGGCAAAAGCGGTTTGCAGGCACAATAGGCGATGACATCCCGCGCACAAAGATTGGCGCAAGGTGGGATTCCGGAGGAGAGACGGAGGGTCAATCCCGCGAAAAGAGCCACTGTTGCATATCGCTTGGCAAATTCTCCGGGTGAGGGCGATGGGTTGACGACGCCGCCGCGTGCGGACGATGCCTTCAAGAGGCAACGTGTCCTCGAATGGGATGCCAATCCCACGAATGGGTTTATAGATTTAATTGAGGAACTCTTTTGGGATGGAATCATTCTGACGGAAGAATACGACAATCATCCGGCACGCGCCACCTTCACTGACATTGAACGCGACGGCATGACCGGGTAGGGCCCTACCTGCCTTGCTCTCGGGACGAACCCGGGGCGGGCATTGCCCTACCTGCAATGGGAAGGGGCCAGGTATGGCCATGTTTTGACGTGTTCGCTGTAGGTCGGACCGAAAAGCACGGAAATTCCTGCCACATGCGACCTTGTGCGCCGGAGGCCCTGGCCAAATTTTTGCTTTCCCTACCTCGCATGTGTGATGTTAAACTTTCATTGTGGTTCGTCGACTAAGGGGTGCTGCGGCACGATTACGGTACGGGTAGGGCCCTACCTGCCTTGCTCTCGGGACGAACCAGGGCTCGTCATGAATACACTCGTAATCATGATTACTTTCATGATTAGACGTTTTTTGGTACTAATCAAGTCTTGATTAGACCCGGCAGGGTACTAATCAAGTCTTGATTAGACCCGGCAGGGTACTAATCAAGTCTTGATTAGCCACGGCAGGGTACTAATCAAGTCGTGATTTTTTAATCATGACAAAAGTGGTGATATGACATATGTGGCCTCTGACAGTCGAGAGACAGTCTGACGCGACGGCCGGGTGCGTGGCCGTCGTCGGGTGGCCGTCGGTCGGGTGACTAATATCACTTTGTCTATTTTGTGGCTTCGTTGCACAGGAGCGCACGTTCGTTCAGGCTCCACAATCGCCCGTGTGTTTTCTCAGATTTCTAGGACAGTTCGTCACGCATACTGTACTTAAGCAAGCACACACCGCAGAATGGGTCGGAGCAAGAAAAATCCCGTTTCTAACAGGCAACAAACGCTAGACATGAAGCAGTATCCGGCTTTGAAAAAGCCGCTTGAGCACATAGGGAAACATATCCAGATCCCGGGGTCCTTTTGGACGCTTGCTTCCGGGCGTATGTCAGAGAGCGAGAAGGAAACATTGTTTGTGTACTATACGCGAGTTCTCGCTTTCGCAAAAAGTCTCAGGCGAGGCAGCTCCTTCGCAGGCTTTTCAACTGCAGGAGATGGGTCCGACTGGGACCGGCAGCCTTGAGGAAGGCGATGCTAGTGGCAAAATATTTTGGATTGAATATCCACTGCCATTTCTACAGTATTTCTATGCCACATTCCCTCTTTCTATTGAAGAGCAAGCACCACGTGTGGAATCCGCTTTGGTACCCCTCACACCGCAGGATGAGAAACGTCCCCCTCGCCATCCCGACTTTCCGAACCTGGCATTTCCGTTTGCTGAAGTGTACAAGTTTTATTCAGTTACTTCTGACGATCTGGTTGAGATGGGGCCTAAGTCTGGACAATTTGCGACTCAGTTTGTGTGCACGGTTAAGAACAGTGATGGCACCGCCTGCGGCACGATACGCAACATCTCATCGCGTCATTACATCTCACCGCGTTATTACATCTCACCGCGCGCGCTTTCACACGCCTCCGCGATATCACATGTCTCCGCGCTATGCACATGCTATACACATGCCTCCAAGCAATGAGCTAAAGTTTACCCCACTCAGATGAGCAAAGAATGACTAAATGATCCAACAACCGAAAATATTCGAAGATCATGATTAAACTAATCAAGTCTTGATTAGACCCGACAGGGTACTAATCAAGTCTTGATTAGACCCGACAGGGTACTAATCAAGTCTTGATTAGCCACGGCAGGGTACTAATCAAGTCTTGATTAATCACAGGACCCCACTAATCAAGTGTAATCATAGTATTCATGACGAGCCCTGGGACGAACCCGGGGCGAGCATTGCCCTACCTGCAATGGGAAGGGGTCAGGTATGGCCATGTTTGGCCGTGTTCGCTGTAGGTCGGACCGAAAAGCACGGAAATTCCTGCTACATGCGACCTTGTGCGCCGGAGGCCCTGGCCAAATTTTTGCTTTCCCTACCTCGCCTGTGTGATGTTAAACTTTCATTGTGGTTCGTCGACTAAGGGGTGCTGCGGCACGATTACGGTACGGGTAGGGCCCTACCTGCCTTGCCCTCGGGACGAACCCGGGGCGAGCATTGCCCTACCTGCAATGGGAAGGGGTCAGGTATGTCCATGTTTGGCCGTGTTCGCTGTAGGTCGGACCCCCATGCCGAAGACATTGCAGCCACAGCTATTACTTCGCCCCCATGTACCCATACACCCAACTCCGAAGCCAACTCCGACCGCCGCGACATGGGCTCAGACGACTCCATGCTGCCAGGTCAGCGGTCAAACAAGGACTCGGACGACTCCTCGTTGCCAGGCTTGCTTTCAAGCACTGCCTCCGACAACTCCTCCTTGCCAAGCCAGCGCTCAGACACGGACTCGGACGACTCATCGTTGCCAGACCTGCATTCAGGCAGTCGGTGACTCGGACGATTCCTCGTTGGCAAGCCAACTTTCGGATCCAAGGTGACATTCCGTAAGCTTGATTGCGTGCTGCATTATGCAAGGACATGTTTATACATAAACAAGGGTAAGTGGGGCCTTATCTACCATGTGTCTATACTCAAGTACTGATCAAGCATGGCCATGTGTATACATTAACAAGGGTAAATAGGGCCCTACCTATCACGTATCTATGCTCAAGTCCTGATCAGACATGTCCATTGCTGAAACGATGTGGGCATGGCCCTACTAACACATTTCTGATTCTTTTGCAACAGGCAACGCAATGTCACCATCCATTCCTTCATGCCCCATTCAGGCGAAGAGAAGAAAACGGTGTGCACGCCGCAAGAGTTTTTCGACATGGTGGCAAATGCGAAGGGCCACCGTTCGAGAATATGGGAGTGCATCGCCGATACACTCTACCTAGAGGACCATCCGGCGAACATCGAGTATGCCGGCCACCGTTGGGCATTGGAACCTCCCGTCCACCGAAATCTTGCCATGATCAAAGACGCGATTTTGAAAGTGGTGAGGGACGACGACATTTGTATGGCTCCGCCGGACGAGTTGAATTTGACCAAGTCCGAGCAACCCACTTTGGATGACCACGACTCCATCAAGAGCAAGGATGTCACGAGTTCCGACGACGCCAGCCCCGATGCCGATGCCCCCCCCTCCCCACACCCGATGATGCTCTTGGCCTCCGATGCCGACTCTCCGATCTCCGAGGCCGTGGCCCAAGACGATTCCCGTGCCGATGCCACCACCTCCGCACACCCGATGATGCTCTTGGCCTCCGATGCCGACTCTCCGATCTCCGAGGCCGTGGCCCAAGACGATTCCCGTGCCCATGACGCAGACACCGAACCCATCGTCCGCGAGGTAGCCGACGAGGCCATAATGTGTACTCCGCTAAACCCGGCGTTCCCACCCCCTATAGCCAGGTATGGTTTCAAACCCGATGTAAACATGGCGCTGTTTGTATATGTTCCTTGGAATACACAAGGTAAGCATGGCCATGTTCGTACGCGGTTTCGTGCAGACGCCGCCGCGGAGGTGTGGAGAACGGTCCACGCGCAAGGGACGCGCAAAAGAAGCCATGTGGTTGCAATCGTTGCGTGGAGAACAACATCACCAAGGAAGTGTCAACGAGAACCATCTACACACACAAAAGGCTTTACGGTTGGCATGTACCTCCACAACCGGATCCGGATGCCGTGCTTCCTCTTAGGCCGCCTACCCCACGTGATTCTACCGAACCTACTTTGGAGACGGATGAAGAGATGGATGAATTCGGTTCCCCCTTCCCGTCTGAGCCAGCAGGTGAGAACCTACTATTGAACATGGCCATACCTGCCTTGTATAGCTTCAGGTAATTGGTGAACATGGCCATGTGTGCCTAATACCTGCCCAAGGTGCTCGTTGCAGTCGCCTCCCCAACTCGGCAAGAACGTGACGACACCGCCTGTTTTCACGTGAGCGTGACCTCCAC
>LGRX02020887.1:0-21337 GCA_001247695.2 Cymbomonas tetramitiformis
CGAACTCGGTGTGAGAGTTCACTCGGGGTTAACGTCCGCGTCATTAGCGTCCGCAGCAGGGCTGGCATCTTCGGTGTCGACGGCAGCCGTCGCTGCGAAGGCGGAGGTCTTAACGCGTTGAGATTTCTCGGCCTTCATGGGCTGGGTGTGCTGTATCTCGGGGTCAACGTTGCCGCGCATTTTTTCCGGTCGTTGTACTAAATGTCCGGTGTATTCATTAGAAGTTTCGCGCACAAAGTGTAGGTTCACGAGGGGTAAATCCGTATGGAGCATAGAATGACATCCATGAATGTCACTACCATCAACGTACGCGACGACGGTGTCACTTCGTCTGGCAAGATATTCTTGCAGTACAAACTTCATATCTCGCGTTCCGATTCTGAAGGGGTCGTTTTTTGTGTTCCACCACCGATGTACAGTTGGGAACTTTTTCGCAACGAGTTTTTGGTAATATTTGGTTTGCTCCGACATGACCTCCGTGTTATGTTCCTCCATTGCACAATGACCATTGCCGGAGTTAGTGACGATGATTACGTCAAACTGTCCGTGCTGTAACCTATGATCAGCAATTCCACGATAACCAGCGTCGGCTTCGAATTCGGTGTGATCTTCGTACAAAGCCGGCGTAGATAAAAAACCTTGAAACCCAAAACCTTTTCCATATGCACCGGTATCGTTAAAATGATCCGTATGCACAATCGCTTTTCTACACGGATACGCGGATAACTTCGGCCCCAACACGGCGCTGAGGCCCATATATAAAAAACCACTCTGATATTCGACTTCACAGCTGGTCACAAGCAAAGTGGTGGGCAACTCGCTGAATACCGAACCTCGTGCGATTTGAGCCTGTTCGAGCACGTACTCACCGAGCGCGCGCGTAGTCAGTTTTTCGCGAGTGTGGTTTAAGATCTGAGCGCGCAGCTCGCAATATTCTGATTCGTTAAACAAAGAACGGTCGATTTTGAAACTATCGGACGTGTAATTGCTCGAGGCGGACAACGCCGCGCTCACATTGGCCTCGGAAGGAACACCTGGCAATCGCATACCTTTACGCACAAGCTCTTTGGGAAACGGATACATCGTGTATTCCGGGATATTATCTATGCCCACGAAGTATGGAATTGCGCCGCGTGCCAAGATTTCATAGTGTCGAAAACAGTCCCAACCCGCTTTCTTTTCGGTGATTGCGTAATAACTTTTTTCGTAGTCGGCGTAATAACTTTTAGGATTCGTAAATATGTACGTGTTCCGAAAGCCAGGAATAACAGTAGCCAGGTCCTGCTGCTTTCGGCCAACACACGCCGTGTCCGGAGCCAGCACCAACCGAGGATCGATCGCAAATGAAATCGGAAGAAATTTTGTCGATGAGTAGTGCTGCGTGTCTGCCGTGATGAGAAAACCGAAATATACGTACGGTGGCACAGTCATATACCACACGCTTGTGCAAATAATAAGCAAGCCGAACAAAAAAATACGTGCTACCTTGGCAGTGGTGGGATTACCCAAATCCCGACTGAACTTCAGCCGATAGTCCATTTGTGGTATGCGTTTGATACGTGACTGTAAAAAGCAAATAATGACAAGGTGGGTTCAACCCTCACCGTGCTCCCTCAATACGTCGCAAGTACAAAAATCAGGTGAACTATGAAGTTACAGGCCGATAAAATCGGTACATCCCTACGCGCAAAGGGCGTGTGTTTTTCTTATTATCATTCATCATACGCTACGCAGGATGTTTTAATATCTGACACGCTGTTTGAATCATTACCGTTTACGAGGCGGCGTGTCTGCGTCCGCGTCCGTGCTTGCACAAGCGCGCTTCGCGCTCCAACGAGATATCGCGTCCACGCGCTGGTCGTACTGTTTTGCACGTTTTTTCAGAAGCGCACGGAGACTCGGCCCAATCACCTCCTTGGTTAGCTTTTTCACCAACTCGCATCTGATATCACGGATGTCCTGCCGCGTAGCGAGCCTTACCACAGACACGCACTCGTTCTTCACGTGCGTGAGCAGATCCTGCAGGCTGCGCTCGTTCGGGTCCGTGCATAAAGGACACACATGTCCTACCACGTCGCAAAACATTCTGGACGCGTGTCGGCACAGCTTCGGTTCGAAGGTAGCTTCCACGATCACACGCTCGCGACAGACGGGGCACGCGATCTCTGCGTGACCGTGATAGCGCTTGCATTGCGATTCCAGACAGGGCTTGCAGAGCGTGTGGCCGCCCTTGCAACCCACCTCGTACGGCGTAAGGTACTCCGAACAAATGCAACAATCCACATCTTTCAGAAGCTCTCGAATCAATCGAGATTCCGCAAGCAGCTTACGCATCGCTTCGTCCTCGTCGCGACTTGCATCGCCCGAGACCATATAATCGGCGCTTCCGTCGTGAGACGCGGCGGTATTCAGAAGCTCGTGTATTCTACTATCGTACGCTGTCGCCATAGCCGTGATGTCGTTGTACAGTTCGGCTCGATCGGTATCGATCCATTTATGCAGAAGGTTCCGTAAGCGTAGACGGGACTGGTCCGTGGGTACGAATTTATCGCACGAGGGATCGGTGCAAGTTTCGCACACCACGTTGGTCGCAGATTCGACTAAACCCGACGTAAGCAGTTCGACATGTCCAACAGGCGCAGGCTGCATATCGGTATTCACCGAGAACGACGACGACGACGATGCGATCCGCTTCATTAAAAAAAACTCACCAAGTATATTTGAAGGTTGTTGTCGTGTGTGCACCGCGTGTGTGCACACGACGGCGGTGTAAATTCGAACCGCCTTAAAGTGGCCGAGCGCTCACGATGGTCGCGCGATGGTTACGATGCCTCGTATATCGTTCATAAGGTGGATCCGAGCAAAGGAAAATGACGGACGTGTTAAAATATATTTTGCACGCGTTTGCGACACGGTCGCCCAGAAAATAAAAATCGCTGATTCATCGCGCAGCGCACTCTTACAAACAAGACGCGCCGCTCCCGATATCTCATAACACCGTTATGTTTCTTCAATCGGTGATCTGCGTGTGTGACGCGTCCGATTTGGCGTTTTGATGCCACAGTCCAAAAAATCATCTATTTAGCGTATTGCCTAAAAGAATCGACATGCGTCTCGATTTTATATTTTTTGTGGTATTCGTTTTCTTAGTGTTTGTGTTGAAGATGTTTTACGGACACGATCGCGAGTACGATGTTATAAAAGATCAAAGGAGATACTACATCAATCCGTATAAACATAACGAACATGAAAGTATGAACGGCACGTTAACCATAATCGGCATGTTTCGAAACAGTATGCGCAATGTTGTGCTGCAGAGCATGCATGAATATTGCGCCTTACCGTATGTCAAAGATATATTTGTGCTGCACGCCGCGGAAGTGTCGGCCGTCCTAAAGGAGGAGCTGCATAAGATTCGGTGTTTACACGTGTACGAAGAACCAAAATTGTTTGAGAACACAAACATCAATCGGGTGGAACGCATTACACAGTTCCGCAACTATTTACGTATGGTCGTTTATCGGGATATGCCGGTGCCGACATCGCATGTAATGGTGGTCGATTTTGATAGCGACCAACCTCTCGACGTGAGAGCGTTGTCGACCGTTTACAAAGACATCACCGAAAGCGTCAACGCGTTGAGCATCGTGATATGTGCTCACGGCTTGGTTATGGAAACCAAGCACAACCACACGTACTACAACCACTACGATCTTTATCCTTTGGTATTGATGGATGACGACTGGCCATATCACAAGCTACACAACCGTGTGCTCAGACGTGATAGATTCACCTCGGTCATCAATAAGACTAATCACACACTGCAAGTGCATTCTTGTTTTGGGGGTGCCACCATATATCCGTATCGATTGTGGTACACTCCAGCGTGCTCTTATGCAGAGATGCCACTCGAATTTGTGAAAAAGTTTCGCACGTCAGAAGGATCGTGCGAGCACTTAAATTTGCATGCCTGCATCGCGGAGGTACACCCCGAAGCGCGCTTCTTTATAGATACACGTGCAACTCTACGTTGGCATGGTTAGCCGTGTTTTTTAACGAAGATCATAAATAGAGAAATAGACTTAAAGGAGGTGTTTGCAAGAACATCGGAAACGACAAACATTATTATATAAACGATTACAATCATATTTGCACCAGTTGTTCGTGTTGCGCATCTCTTTTTTTTGATAAGACGATGGCCGCGATTTTTGTCATTATCGAAATGTGGAAAAGTCCCGCACATTCAAGACAACGCTTCGCAGTTCGACGCTTTGCGCAATTTTCTATTCCGACAAACTTAAAGAAGATTGTCGTCATCTGCAATTCTCCCTGCTTTCGTTCGAAAGTAGCGCAGACCGTAGCTTTACCAAAAATGATGTATCGTATTTTTACGTGCGTTTCGTGTGGTCAACTCTCCCGTATTTTCAAAACACCGATGAGTTTCGAACGCATCTCGAAGCGTCTCGAGCACCGACCGCGTCCCAGATAGCGAACGCGCCATACTACGTGCACGATGGTTGCGGCACGGGGAAGTGCGTACGGTACAAATGCGAGGCGTGTGCGAGGCAAAAGATTATTGGTCCGTAGGCACGATACATGCGAACTAAAGCGTGCGATATGAAAAGTGAAGTAAATTTGCAGCTTTGAAACAATCAACCGGGCTGGACATCACAGACAGCTACGCGATGTTTGCGTATCTACGCACACGCGGTGTGCGCATTCATTCTTGAGTGTAAAAAACATTGGATAACGATTAACACCATATAGATACTCCTACACTGGAATTTCTGACTTGAGAGGGCACGTATGCCACAGCCCCTAAGCCCTAGCGTAGAGTTAAATCGTGATGTGTGGAAATCTCTTTACAAACCAGCGTATCACCAAATGCCCAGCGGATTTCTAAGCTACGGTGGCATTGTCTTATTTACCCATCAAACAAGCAGTGAATAGCGTGTTGGGTATTGAATCGATACACACTATGGACTAGTATGCGCTTCAGTTGTGATTCTGATGATTTCTACTTTCACACGTTTTGTGACTTTGTGCGTAACTGCGCTTTATGGTTTCACCTTAGTAGTCTGCCCTGCCGTGCGTGATGCGGCACGGGATATTTCGTACATTACTCCAACGGTACTAGTGACGCCGAGCGGCAAAGTTGATGTAAACTATACAATATTGTCCGAGGATGCGGTAACAATCGAAGACCTGGTTAGACACAAAATTGACACTGATTTTTGCCATGCCATTTTTTACTTGGGTGCGCGGTACGTCGCAAGTGATGTTAAAAACTTGGAGGGACGTTTTTGGAAAGAGATGAAAAAACACTTTCAGCAAAGTTCGGCCAATCTTACTTTTAACGAATCCTGGCCAAGAGTTGGTCATAGGCGCCACGAAAGTGATATCAGTTTTCAAATTAAGAACATATACATCGATGACTTAGGTATAGTAGACGCGATGTGGATCAATGTATCCTCTTTAGCTTGTTGTAAACAGCGTTTTGCACGGAACAAAAACAAATGGCTCGATGGTTAATTGACCGATACGTTTGAAAGCTTCCGGTCCAGCTGCTGATTTCGTTTGCGCCGATCCATCTGAATCTCGCAGTACGTGTGCACCACGTCCACGGTGGCGTCGGCACCCATTTGGCGCAACGCCGCCACGCAATCGTAAACACACGCGCACGCACCAGCGCAAGATCTACCCATGCTGAAGAGCACGCTGTTCCGTGTGATGTCGTCGGTCAACCGCACGGTGTACGCGTTGCGCAGATCGCACTTGCCGCACATTTGACACGACGCATCCAAATCGTTGCACGCGTGCATGGTCCACTCCGCGCGTCGATGCTCGTGCACGACCGCTTGTTCGTAGGCGTCGATGACGTTGACATCGCTGCGAATCTCCACGCCAAGGTGAAGGGCCGGTCGCACGAGCAGAAGAAACAATTCGCGCGCGATGCCGGTCAGCGGGGGCGTGGTGCCGGACACTATTGCGGTGTGCCTGTTCCAGTTCCACGACACGTGCGGCATGCACAACGTAGGCGACGCGCTGTCGTTGCGTGGATAGACCCCCGGTGTTTTCCACCACATACGCGCATCCGTTATGGCGCGCGCGGACCACTTCTTCCAGTCGTCGTTGAGGTACAGATGAGATTGGACGGAGGCCTCTTGAACGCACTCCGGTGCTATGTAATCCTCACCAGCGCGCGCCCACGTATCGCGGTTTTCGACGTACCAAGCCACGTGCAACTTCGACCGGCTCGTGACGGCGATGACCACGGCCTCCTGCGGCTCGGCCTCGTCTTCCACCCAGACCGAAACGGCCATCCCCGGCACGATGCACAGAGTGCGCGCGTGTATTTCCGTCACGCTCGAGGGCGTGCCTCTAGCCAACCACACGACGTTTCCGTCCACAAAAGAACTGTACATCACGACGCGCGTTTCGTCGTTTTCCGTGTTCAAATCTTCAGGGCTTGACGCTCGTGTACCAGAAACGGTAATACGCGCCGCCCCGTCGTCGGCGTCGCCGTCATCCGGATCGCTCCGGTCCGTACGATCTGGCGTCGTAAGCAGATTAGTGGTCCGGCGACGGCCGCGACGCTCGTTAGTTGAAGTCACGCAACCTGCGAGGGCTGCCGCGTCTTTTAGCACCTCGGAAAGATTCGTACGATTCGACGCGTCAGAAATGTCGCTGCCACCGGTCGCCTCGGACGTATGCTGAACGCTTTGCAAAGCGCGTACGCACCGGCGATATTTACGGTCGTAGTGTATCGCGCGTTTTTTGTAAAATTTGGCTGTGTTTAGAATGCGTTGTAACCGATCGAGGCTCTCCATGTCCATGATATAGGTATTTTATGTGGACGCGTTGATGAACCAACACGCTGAGCGCATTAATAATTAAATTTGGTGTCACGCGCTGCATTGAGTGGGCACATGCGCCACCGATTGGGTGTGAAGCGGTATTTTAAATCGTGGCGAACCTTATTGGGAGAAACACGTTGGTGACAACAACACGGGCGCGGATGAGCGGTGTAGACAGCGCGGCGACATGAGTGTTCCAACCTCTGAAACTGACTCTCGCGAACGACAGACCCACGATACGTGCCCCTCGACTCGCATCGCAACCGCGCGACGCACCCGTGAACGCGAGCTACACGATTGGCAAAAAAAAAAGCATAAATGAAGGTAAAACACCGTGGTATATATATATAGCCGTGAGACTGTGGCGTAGTACCTGGGACAGAGGCCGATGGCGTTGCGTTGTTTGCCCATATCAAAAAACGAGGCGCATGACCGCGGCTTGCGATGCGGCGTCCATTGTCTGCAAGCGTGTGTTTGTCCCTGCGTGACGTACCACACGCTACGCCAAGAGATGGACGCGCACGTCAAACGCGACATGGATGACGTTTTTACGGATACGGAGGTAACCGTGACGTTGCTGGCGGCTGCGATCAGCGCGTGCAACCCGATCGTGGCGCACGTGCTGCATATGCACGAGCGCGCACGCGTAAGGACGGCGGTAGAGGCGACGGAGGCCGCAGCAGCAAATTACAGCGATTCGTGCAGCGATCATCTGGCTGTGTGCGCGTGCTCGTGCTGCGCGTACGAGCAGGAGCTCCGTTTGCTCACAGATATATCAACGCTGAACACGGCACCACCCGAGGCCAACGCTCAAGTGACGACGCCCCCAACGCCCTACCCGCCGTTCGCAACCGTGTCGGAAGCTCGCAGTCAAAACCCGGAACAACAACCAAACACCGGCGCGAAAACATCGCAGGTCACGTCCAGCGTGTTTGGCATATTCACCGGTACCAACGGAACCGTGACTCAAAAATTAAAATGATCCCTCTGACCGATTTGGCGCTGCGTATATGCGTGCGCGAAGGCGTGGAACTGTCGCATATCAACTTGCGCATGGTGGATTCCACGGCGGATATGCACACGCTTGGATTTACCCTGCTCGAGCACGCGGATCACGAGATAGTCGAAAACGATTACGCCGTTGGCGTGGTAGCGTTCCACATAAACTCGAAGTACGTCGTGCGCGAGTACTACGATCTGCGCCGTTTTTATTCCACGACGCCGCGCAAAAGAAACTTGTTGGAGCACGTAGAGTTTAGCGTAATGAACGCGCCGTTTCGCCCCTTGCGCGTGGCGAACGTTTTGTGCAAGTCCATCACGACGCCGATGCATGTGCCCGAACCGGCACGTCGTAACTTCTCACGACACAAACATCTCAGACTAGCGCGAGAGGAGATGCGCGTTTTACAGAAACGGCCACCTCCGAACATGCTGTTGCGGCTGGCAGAAATAAGGCACGCTCGCATGCGAAACTACGTTGAAACGCACGCAGCACGTCGGGGTGCGTCGTAAACCGTACCGATTATACAACATTGGTCGAACGACAGTTTATAATGGCAATACCACACGCGTACACGAGTCGCGCAGCACGAACGAAGCTTTGCAGCAATATCACGTGTCGGGAATTGAATGTCCTCCAAATCAGCGTGTCGTGTAAGATCGCGTCACCAGCGCGGCCAAAACTTGAGTATGAAAATTTTCGCTGCGATCACAAGTATCGTATTGTACATTTGAGTTATTTGGTGTCACGTTTTTTACAATTTCGTTTTTTTTTTGCCAGATGTACTGTTTTTTACAACCCCAAAATCCATATTAGCTTTGTGGGGCGTTGGATAATAATACAAACAGCGAGAGGCGCGGTGTTTATCGATTGTCCGAATTGTGTTCATTACAGTTGAAGTCGCCGCACGCGATGCCCCTCCCCCCCTACGAACTGTAGCCGGCGACTCGAAGCAGAGTGAAAATCCGCGACAGCAGAAAACGACACATTGCAAAATTGTTAAAGGCTACCGGGTGCTACAAGTCCATCAATATAATAAATATCTTCTTTCGGCGCGCGCTCACGGTATAAATGCGTGCCGTCCTCGGAATTGGCGCCCTGCAATCTAGCATAGTTGTGAGCCGCGAACGAATCGTTCGGTGATGATTTGCCGTCTTCAATCTTTTGTATTTTAGAACGGGTTTTTTCCTGATGGTCTGTCGTAAAGTGGGGTGATTTGGGATGCGAAATCTTACTCGTGTCGCCCTTCATCGCTCCCAGTACATTCTGCGTATCTGTATTTTTCAGCATCGCAACGAGTCCAACTAATAACAGGTTCATATACACGCTGGGAACACGTGAACTTTTATCTCCTACGATCTTATCAATTTCAACGGGATCGTAATTTCCATTCGTTTGTATATAGTCCATGATTTCGTGCATCGTATATAATGAAAAATCCGTGCACAAGGCTGTCCCGTACTGCCGTAGATTGGTTGCTCTTAAGATGGGTATACAAGTTTTACACGCGCCAAAAAAAATATCGACCAATAAACGTGCAAGCGCGTCATACAACGGTTCGAGTACAGTCAAACATGAATCGTACACATTGACCTGCACGTTACCGTCGGGCTCTTCTTGCAGAACACAAAGCGCTGCATGCCGTCCTTTACGGTCCAAGATATCCAACTGTACCGGAACGAGTACGGTTTTACGTTCGCCTACGTACGCGCGAACACTATCAATCATAAGTGACAGCTGGGCATTCTGCTCTCTTTTAACTTCTTGGACGCGTGAGCTGGCCGATTCGTGGTCATGTCCGTTACCCATAAGCCCTGCATGCAACTCCCGCGTCGCGGTGTTTACTGGATGTAGCCATCTCCACAAAACCGCGCGTCCCAAATCAGCAGAATAGCCTTCCACGTCGACACACTGAAAACCGCTGTAATTCTTTGAAAATTTGTACGTTGTGTTTACGGCGCTGTAGTAGACAAAATTTACTTTACTATAAATTGCAACATCCTCAACCGATACATATTGTTTAAGCAACTGCACAATACACAATGCATAAACTTCGAAAGAAATGGACGGAGAGAAATTAAATAGAGGAAAGTGTAATCGAGCCAAAAAACCACCGCTATTATTGCACCAAAATCTATTGTTTAGTTCATTCCATAATAGAATCCCAAACACGTTCGGACCACAATAAAATACACCAGGATATTTTACCTCTGTCAGTATTTCGTTTATTCGTTTAGACGTTTCGTTTATATCAGAAATGCATTGTTCGTAAGCCCGGTGAATACCCTGCGTGTCCCGGTAAGTACCTACCAGTTTCGGGTCCCCAGTGTCGACATCCGCGATTTGTTCTAAGGCCTCGGCGAACACGGGTTGAAATACTAGCGCGTTCCTATCGGTGGTTATGGTAACGGACATTACGGTACGGTTACAACAAAAATATATATATATATATAACGTTCATTTGCACTCTTACCTGGGTGTCAACACGTCGAATGTTGTAAAATAAGGTGTATCTATTTATACACCGGCGGTGTACCGTTACCGTAAACACGCGCGCGACAAGGGTGGCTGCGCGTCGCGGCTGCCCATTCACCGATGCCGATCCAAGTTGGTCACACGCGATGTCGTGGTCGATGCGGTGTCGACCGAGCTGCCGTTTGGCGCGTACGCTCGTTTTGCACTTTTACACACACGCGAATACGGTTTGCTTCGATGCGTCGATCGGATCCTTGGACTGCTTAACCGGGCAGGGCACCCCCCCCATCAACCGAAGTCGGGGTGGAGCTCTCGTCCGCTGGCATCTGCATTGACGTATCACACACTACGCCAAGAGATGGACGCGCACGTCAAACGCGACACGGCTGACGTTTTTACGGATACGGAGGTAACCGTAACGTTGCTGGCGGCTGCGATCAGCGCGTGCAACCCGATTGTGGCGCACGTGCTGCATATGCACGAGCGCGCACGCGTAAGGACGGCGGTATAGAGGCGACGGATTATAAATAACGATCGCTAAGGAGATGCACGGCAGGTTTTCTCAAGCTAGCCGAAACAAATCTTCTCGTCCCGACCGGTCGAAAGTGCGCGTGAGTACTATACATACACACCCGCGACGTACGCTCCGAGCGAGGCGAGAGGGTGGTGTAGGTTGGCCGATAACACGAACCGTAAAAGGCGATTCGTGCTGCCATGTCGATCCGACCTGCTTCGGAGGAGGGCATGTCGACCCGACCTGCTTCGGGAGAGGGCATGTTTCTCGCGTGGAAGGTCCTGCAAGCACGTCAGGATACAAAACCGACGACGCACTTCCCGTTCGTGCTTCGAGCGGTGTTTCCCAAAAGCGGTGACATGAAATGCCGCTGCGTTTACCGCGGCCACGGCGCGATGCAAAGCATTCTGTCCGCCGCGCAAACTTTCCTGTCGGGATCGTCGAGCGCGCCAACAATTGCGGATTCGTTGGCGCTCGACGGTTTGATCAAGCTGAGGGACGTACAGAGAGCGCTCCTGGTCAACCGAAGCGGGGCTGGCGCCTTAAAAAACCAGCGCGAAAACCCGACTTTACGTCAGCGTTATCTCGAAAATTTTGCGAATCTCGGCGTCAAAGCGTGCGCGTTCGAGGCAGACTTCCCCGAGTTCGTAAATCGGGAAGATGTGGATTTCTTCCCCGAGTTCGTAAATCGGGAAGATGTGGATTTCTTCGACGATGAGGACGATGAGGAACAACCGCACGATTCCGCTCCGGATGAGGATTTGCGCGACGATTCGGACGATGGGGAACAACCGCACGATTCCGCTCTAGATGAGGATTTGCGCGACGAAGCTGGCCGTGGTGGCCCTTTTTGGGTCGTGACGCACAACCCCGTCTCCTTTACACCCGAGCATCTGGCGTTACGAGAAAGGCGGTTTCCCGGGCGGTTTCCCGAATTGAGCCAGTGCGTCGCTTACACCATCAACATATGCGTCACCGATGTGTTGGAGGCCGAAGTTCGTTTCCGCGCTGAAGGTGCGAGGTCTACGTTGACGCATCGGCTCATTCTTCGTAACGTCGTGGGCGTGTTGACGCGTCAGCTGGTAGTCATGATCCGCTGCGTGGCGAATCGCGATTTCGAACACTTCAACACGGTGGCGATCGCTTTTCACGAGGTCGTGATGAACCAGGCAGACGGAGAGTGCGACAAGTGGTACTCCAAACCGGTATGTGCGTCAAGCCCCGACGAGCAGAACCCGACGCTAAGCCTGCCGATAGACATCTCGGCGCCTGCAAGCAGCACGGATTTGACGAGCCCTTACGACACTCTCGGTGTAGCTCGCTTCGAAGTGGAGTGCGCGAACGATCCCGCCGCTAGGACGATGTATTTTAAAGCTTACAAAAAGGTGTTCATCGACCTTTATGCCCAACTTATGGACACAGCACGCCAGCTCTGCGACCACGAGCCTACAATTTCTCACTCTACCTTACCTAACCTTGACTGTAGAAGCGTTGAAAGGTGGCAAGCATATGCGGCGGACCTCAAGCGTGAGCGCGGAACGAGTGGTGAGTGACAATCGCAAATTGTCACTCTTGCCGTTATATACTTGTAACAAACTTTACGAAAGTGGCTGTTCGAGTGCGCACTGCGGTAGAACTGCGTCCGAGTCGATGAATTGTACACACCGATGTTGTTCCACGAAATAAGACTTTCCCCGCAGCAACGAAGACACGAATATACATGTCTACACACAACGGCGTAATTTAGACTAATGTTAATAAGCGCAACCAATTATTACCCAACCGCTCTACGGGTCAAAAGATTTACGCCCATAGAACCGGATCGACCACACCTAAACAATGTGAGATCACAATCGTAATCGTTTAAGCTGCGCGTGCGCAAAAGGGTGATAGTCGACCATCAAATTGCCACGGAACAGTACGCAAAACACCGTGAGGTAGTCCTGCAGCTCGCGCAAACTTTGAAAGGCGCAGGATCTTAGCAGCTCCAGAAGTTTTCCGTCGGCCCCGACGTTAAAGTCGAAGGTGTCCTGCCATTCCAGGAGCGCCTTCGCGGCCAAGCGCACGTCAAAATTGGTCAGGCCTAAACGTCTGGCACGCGATCGTAGGCAGCGCTCGCATTGCGTCCGCCTTTGACCGATGGACCATCCAGGCCCGTTCAACTTCTCGATTATGTAGATGCCGGTGTACCCGATTACCAAATGACGCGTGGACCAGGTCAGTACCGTCAGGAGCACGGCGCCGTCTTCGAAACTGGGCGGGGCGTGCGCGCCGAGTTTGTCCTCGATGACGCTCGGGTGGCAGTGAAAGCACGCGAGCTGCCTTTTCTGACAACCGTCGCGCGCGCTGAACGCGTGCATATCCTCCGTATGGTCCACCGGCGTGACTCCTAATCGCGGCTCCTCGGCGAATGTTAAACCTCGGTTGACAACCTGCAATTCGTCCGCCTTGATGCCGCGTGCGTCGGTCAAAATATACCCCGCGCACTCTCGCGGTTCCGCGATGATTGCGGCTATCTCTTCGAGCAGGGTTTCGTGCACCGCAGCGTCGGCGTGTTCGTGCGAGAAGAGGGTCGCGGCGAATGTTTCGCCCGTGTACATACCGCGCCCGATGGCGTCGTCAGATGGGAGCGTGTCCGGTTCACAAAAAAAACGATTCAGGTTCACAGGAATGAACCGTTGTACACGGTCGTGCGCGTTTTTTACGTGCCGCCCGTACACCCATCGATGCTTGGGCTCGCAGCAACACGCAATCCCACACACAGGCGCTGATACCGAAACGTCGAGGACGGACATGCCGACGCTGTGCGCGCATACGCGACCCGTCGATACGGATGTGTTATCAGACATATATATACGTCGAACGTGCAAGTTTTTGTGCGCCGATGCTGTGATAGACGCTCGCAAGTAACACGTGTGTCACGTAGCACCATGACAAAGCGCGTCGAGATAATCCTCGATCTGGAAACCACCGGACTGCACGCCGACGCCGAGATTATCTCCCTAGCGGCTCTCGAGCGCGGCACCGGCAAATCGTTCTACAAGGACGCTCAACCGAAGCGCATGCCGATCTCGAAGACCATTACGCGCATCACCGGCATAACCAACGCCCGTCTGCGCCGTAAGCCGCCGTGGTCGATGGTCGGGGTGGCGTTCTGGGATTGGGTCGCCACGTTCTGCAACGAAAACGTGACGGTAGCGTTGATCGCTCACAACGCGCGACGCTTCGACGTCCCTCTTTTGCTCCGACGCAGCGCCAGCCTCAAGCGCGCGTCCCCCGTCGATATGCGCGCGTTGCTGGTGAAGGACACGCTCGTGGTGGCGCGGCGTCTGTTGCCCGGCCTGCGTCCAAATCACCGACAGGCCTCCGTGTACGCTCACCTGTTTGGCGAGGAGCCCCTTTTGCAGCACAACGCCATGGGCGACGTCGACGCGCTACGAAAGATAATGGATCACGACCTGTTCACGGCCAGCCCGGTCGAGTTTTGCACGTACAACGCGTTAGACGTGCACACGACCGACGTGCGCCGCTGTGCCAACGTGATCCGGTTGCACGCGGATTCCAAACTTGACATGCGCGCGTTTTTCGGCGCAGCTACATGTGCCGACGTGTCCGAGCGCGAATCTCAACACGCGCCATTAAGCGGATCAAGCGCTGCGTGTGTTCGGTGCAGTCACGTGTACAGCGTTTTTTTCAATCACGTTTGTGTACAAGTTACATTTTAGCACAACGAGTACGATGATAAAAAAACCATCGTGTTGCACCGTATTTTAATAGATGTAATATTATTCGTGTCTACGGGTTAAAAAAACGCGCAACCGACAACGATCGATCGTGGGCGCTTTGCGTAATTGCGCATGTCGTGTGGCCGACGACTATTTTTCTTGCGTAGCTCGTGTTTTATTCCGCAAAAAGAATCGATCCCCAAATTCATTTTCATCACATAAAATCACGTACGGCGTTTCGTCCGTTGCCTCGCGGCGAGCTGCGTCTTTCGGCATCCCGTTCGTACTCGTAGTCGTCGCCGGCGCCGTCGTTACGGGCGTACACGTCTAACGCCTCGCGCAGACCATGCATCAGACGCCAGGTGGAGTCCCTGGCCGCGTCCACGTCGTTGAGACCGCGAGTGGCGATCGTGAGCATGCTTTGCACCGTTTCGTTCCGTCCAAAATTGCGTAGCAACTCGTTGACCGCCTGCATGTCGGTCGTCGTCATGATCTCGGTGATCGCTTTTATTAACAGAAAGGTGTCCTGACCGGTAATGCGCTGCATCGACTCTTCGGTGGTTAGGATGAAATGCGCCAACTGGTCTACGCGGGAGCGTACAGCCGTCTCCCGCGCGTCGGTAACAGGCTCTCGCACCGTGCTCGTGTCGTTAACAACCACCGCCGCGGTCATGTGGGCGGTGTTGAGCAGCCCGCGTACGTCGAAGGCCGCCCTAGCAACATTGTCGCTCGACAGCGGCGCGTCCTCCACCTCGTTGCTGGTCATGTTGTGCAGGTACAATTCGATATGTGTCTTGTAATTAAGGGTGACCACGCCGACGCCGGTCAAGAACGCGAGGTTGCAAAACATGCTTACCGATAGTAAGGCGATCACGGCGCACATTTTGCACTGCAGTCCCGCCATCCCGACGTGATCGACGCGGTCGTAACCGTTCCGGTTTGGTTGCGCGAACCGCGTAGCAAGATCGGACTCGCCCGGTTTGATGTTTACGGCGTGCGCGAGTTCGGACGATCTGTTGGTACCATTTAAGTGGGATTTAAATTTTTGACCGTTTATGGGATACATCCTGACGTAAACACGTAACACGCTAGGTGATCATGGTAATTGTATATATATACGCCTGTACGTGCGCGCGCGGCCGGGCGGTGTC
Organism: Cymbomonas tetramitiformis; assembly: GCA_001247695.2. NCBI lineage: Eukaryota > Viridiplantae > Chlorophyta > Pyramimonadophyceae > Pyramimonadales > Pyramimonadaceae > Cymbomonas > Cymbomonas tetramitiformis. The sequence continues at coordinate 15,723 of LGRX02020887.1, forward strand.
CACACCTCGCGATGTCCACGGCGGGGTCGCCACGTCGTGCCCGAGCACCCATCATCACCGATGCGAGCGTGGCCGGTTTACGCTGTAACACGAGTGGCGATTCGAGCTGTTACGACACGAAGGCAAATCACGTAGATGATGTGTAAAACGCGCGACACGGTCCTTCTTTGTTATGCCGCGAACGTGATGTGCACGATGCGAGGGTTGTAGCCGTGACGCCACGACGTATAAATACAACGATATGTGCCTCGTGGGTCTACGCGGTGACATTACCTCAACGAAGGTTAGACATGTCGGTCGCAGTATGCTTGCGCGACCAATTTGCACGTTTGCGTATGGTACGCCGAAAAAACCAACCACGCAGAACACCGGACTGCCGTGATGAAACGGCACCCCCGTTTGAAAGGTCAGGATTGTCGGTGGGAAACGTGACACTTACCCGCGACTACTACCGTCGGCATTGTGATCCGAAATGTACGCTTGATGAAACCAAAGCAGTATTCGTTCTGAGTCATAAAAGAAATGGCGTGGTCTTAAGCTGTAAAGTCGGGTTAACCTATGCTATATCCAATAACCATAAGGACGCACACAATATTTTACAAGGCGTTACGGTCCAGCAGAACGGTGACCAGCTGGAGTTTCAAGTGACCGATGTTGCGGTGTCAGTAAAGTGCAAGCCTGGTAAAAATGCCACCGTAGAATACACGCATCCGAGGGAGAACGAAATCGTGTTACAACTTCGTCACGTGGATCTGGGCCACAATACAACGCAACCGCTGTATAAACAATACATACGTACTATCACTGGCGTACACTTAATAGAATTTTCAGATCAAGATGCAGTCAAAAAAAAACACATTTACTTGGATGACGCGGATGTTGGGCACAGGTTAGTCGCTCCGATTTATTTCCATCGTAACAACGTCACGGCGTTTGCCACGATCGTGCACGAAGAGCTACCCGCGAAGGTATGCATGCACGACGAATCAATACAGCACAACGTGGAATTAAAAAAACACGCCTTAACCCCGCTGAGCTCCGGCAGCATCATCCAAGTGAAGTCCCATACGCTGCAGTATTATTGTCAACTCGAAGACGTAAAATCTATGCATCTACGCGATGGCGAGAGTCAATATTTATATACAAACGCACCCGATGTATTGAAGTTAAACGCTGAGATCACAGATGATCAAATGAAAGCCGTGGCTTTCAGAGAAGGCGACGATAGCTGCGTCACAATCTCAAGGGACACCGTCGCCAGTCCCTTCCATACCATAAAATTTGAGGCAACAAAATACAAAGTGTACTTGATACGTTTCGACGGATGTGTAGTACAAATTCCCGTATCTTCGGGATCCGTCGAAAACCCGGTTCCGCCGGCCGACCGGATCGAACAACCCGAAATTAAGATGTATATCCTGCACGGCGATTACATTTTTTTCTTAAAAAATGATTGTAATTACGTAGACGCGGCACCGCACGCCATATCCAGAGCATACGAGTTCCGGTTGTCGCACCTAGAGGTCCAAAATGATGATGCGTGTATGACCTCCTACCATATGACTACCAGCGTAGTATCCACCATGCGTGACCAAATCAACGAACGTCAGAACAAGCAAAGGCCGATCGTAAATGAAGTGCAATAGAGCCGATCGGGGTGTGATCAATTGTTAAGAAATTGATTGCCGATTTCAATAATTTATATCATCCAGATCAATTACACGGACTGGCTGGCGAATACGTACGCAATTTGATGCATTTCACCCTAATCAGTTTTATAAACGCTGCTGTTACTTTTCCTTTAAATGTAAATTTGATGAGGAACTCCTAGCCGCGTACGCCGTTTATTTAAAACACAAAATTTGCGATGGCGACGGGACCAAAGATACAGTGTTGGCGCACGTACGTCAGCTTTTCCCAAACTCTGGGGCTGTTTTAGCGCTTATTTTAGAGTCGGAGTATTGGTTTTATACGCCACCGTATAATATTGCACAAGAGATCGAGGCTATACATCGCAACTTACACGCTGATAATGCCGGCGGTCGAACGTATGTTGACTAAAATCGAGAATGATGGCATACCGGACCGAATCGGTAGGTCCAAAATTGTACCTAGTATAAGCCGTGCTCGCCGGCCCAGTGTGAGTGGCGCAGTTAATTTACTCGGACGTCAAATACGCGTTAAGGAGAGGAGGTGCGCGTTCGATCGCAAAGCAGATAGTAGCGGGAAAACATAATTGGTGACGGCTCCAAACGTTGGATCTGTCAACGACGCCGTATGCGTAATCAATCGCGTAGCTCTATCAGGTTTCCCCTTGTTGCGTAGGAAAATGTAGACGCTTTTTCCATCGCCGGGCGAACCGGGCGTAGCTCAAACTCGAATCACGTTTCGTTGCCGCGCGGGCGATTTCATGTTTGTAAAAGACGGCATCAGCTGCCCTGCATTTATTTCCGGATGCGCGCCAGTATCAACACCTTCCGACCGCGGAACATTCATCGCGGTGATCGCCATGCCCGCGTCTAAGTAACTACTCGCCAAGACAAAATGGGGTACGATAGACCCCAAAGCGAGCGCGACGAAGACGACCAGTTCGCCTACGTATCGCTCCGAGAGGTCGCGGCGGCCGAAGTATCGCGTCAGTGCGTGGTTATGGTCGGCGTCGTCATGCGTAGGTGCGCGTAGCGTGGCGATCCCGGCCGAAGCGTTGTAGATGTCCATGATAAAACTCAGGTACTGCACCACCGCTGCCACCGTTCTACCAAGCTTGTACTGCTGGTTGATGGGCTCGATAAGCACGTGCACGACGGTTATGTAACCGCAGAACAGTAATTCAAGCGCCACGGACCACAGGCCTATGTACAGCGCGATGGCGAACGAATCCGTGCCATATAGCATGGCGCCGTGCTGCACGATGCGCAACAGCACGATCGTCGCCAACACCGAATACGCCGCGACGGCGTAATACGTTCTTCGGGAGAAGGTCGCGGCGGTGTTGAGACTAAGCACGTTTTGTATTTGGGTGACACTGCCCAGCATGCCGTAGGCCGTCATGGCTGCCACAAACGCGAACACGATGCCCGAGTCCAGTTTGTGCGCGCCGCACGGATTGCTCGCGTACAGCACGTGCGCGTCTGCGTAGTCGCGCTCGTCGTGAAGGCAGCTGTACAGCGAAAAGATGCTGGCGGTTAAGCTCCACAAATCGATCCCTAAAGTGAGTCCGATCAATGCGACGGTGCACAACGCGGTGTTCCATTGGCGCATGTGAGACAGCAGCATGCCGAACAAGGCGAAAAAGTGTATGGTGGGCGCGTAGTACAGGAATCCGTTAACGCTGTAGAGCAGGCCCGTCACGAAAATCGATAGACTCTGCAGCACGTCAAAATAGAGCTGCACGTGCACCCGACATCGCAGTTGGTTGACGACCTGACGGTTTTCGATCTGCGCCTGTATTTTTTGTGAGCCGCTATCGAAGTTGGCCTCGGCCATTGCGTACTATGGACACGTAACACAGGGTATTGCGAGAGTTGTATGTATACGCGAGTCCGCGCATTCGCGGTTTCAATATGATATGTATACACGCACACACGCGCTAAGGATACGTATGTAAATACCAGCACACGCAGCGGTGGCCTACTTTGCACGGGCATTCACGTGCGTCGTTGCACAACTAAGTTCGAGTAAACATCCGCGTAATCGGCGCTCGCCGCGCGTCGCTCCACGACTTCAAACAGATCGAGCATAGGTGTGAAAAGCGGGTGCCAGGCGTTCTCCCTTGCGCAGCAAAAAACGCGCGCAGGATGCTGCATTAGGTACAGGTGCTGACGTTCCTCGTTGCAAGCCTCGTCGCACGTCTCCTGCTCGTCCAAAGCGCGCGAGGCGACGTCGTCGGTGCTGATTAAGGTCGTTGCGGTTGAGGTCGATTCGGAGGATTTGGTTTGCTGCACGCTCATGAAAGTTTTGATGATATCGAAGAGCACCACCGGATGTTTGCTCCGCGCTGTGCTGACATTTATCTTGATCGGTTTGATGAAGTCGGCTCGGCGAAGCATCCATTTCTGACTGTCCATTGTTGGTAACGACTGCAGAAACGCCGAGCACTGGGCCACACGCTGCTCTCGAGACCATTTACTGGAAAAGTTCGCCACCAACGCCCGAGCTTTTTGGGCGAAGGTTTCGCACCGCCACCCTCGCGGCACGCAGCCGCAGGCGAGTGCGCAGAGCAAGAGGAAAAACCCGACGCGCGCGTCGGTCACCAGGGTGTCCGGTTGCCGTTTACGTTTGTGCTTCAAGGCGCCGACGAGTAACGCTAACGCCGTTCGCTGCGATTCGTCCACGCTTGCGAGATGCAGTTTTTGATCTTCGACGACCCATCCCAGGATGCGACCCACATCGCGCAGCGCTGTGCTTTCCTTGGCGACACACACGCCGAACTGCGCGTAGACCGGATCCCGCAGGCGCCACACGTCGTCGGCGAGGTCCACAAGCATCGTCACGGCTGTGCGCGTGTCTTGCAACCTGACGCGTTCCAGGCTTGCGACGATCGCTTCCAGAGAAACGACAGCTCGGTTACGTACGGTGAAATACGCGTTTATTAGACCGAAGAGCGCGGAATACTCGTGGTCCACCGCGACCGCGGTGCGGCTCTCATCAAGCGCCGCCACAAGCACCGTCGCGTCGCGCATCCAGCGGGACCAAACGACGCGAGCTGTGTGCACAACGTCTAGATATCGGTAATGGTCGGTGTGTTTCAAAACATGACAGGCGTGCGTCTCCGCACGCAGCGTGTCGCGTATCCGTTGCATGTCCCTGCTGAGGTAGCCGTTCCATTGTTCGCCCAGCTGCGCCTCGAAGTGTTCCGTGGTGTTCACGCGCGCATGTCGCGCGATGTACAGCGCACGCGCTGTGGGAGCGTTGCAGTAGGTTATGTGGTGGACCTGGATCACCTCCTGGGATACGCGGTCGAGGAACTCCGGCGACAGCGTGCTGCACTCCCGCTCGCGAGACAACGCGCGCGTGTAAACGTCCACCGCGTACAACAGATGGGCGCACCGCGTTTGCATAAAAGCCCGCACGTGTTCGATTTCCGGGGCAGCGCCGTGCGCCAGGGATGTCCATAAGGCGACGGGCACGTCGTACCGCTCAGGCGCGTTGCGCAAACACAGGTTCCACACGATGAAGGCGCCGATCACGGGGCGCATGCGCTGCAGGTGCTCGGCGTCGGGCGACAGCGTGTATCGCGCCAGGACGTGCGTGCGCTGGTCGCAATAACGTTCGGCGACGTCCGCAAAAAACCATTTTGCGGATTTTATGTACGGGTGCAGGATACAATCAGGGGCGGCGCCGTTCGTAATGCCGTCCGATAGGAGGCGGGCGGCGCCTTCGCCCCACGCGTACAATCCGTCGACGACGCAGCCGTGCCGCTCCGTCAACATGTCAAGGTACGGCGTGACATTGGCCTGGTGCGCTAGCGCCGAGTACAGCTGCACCATCAAAGTCGCGCACAGGCCCGTCACGCGTTCCTGCGGCGGGGTCACGAGGTTGCACGAGACGGCGCGGTCCTCGTTGACGTAGAGTTGCATATTAACGTCACACACACCCAGCGAATGCACGATGGC
>LGRX02020889.1:0-16265 GCA_001247695.2 Cymbomonas tetramitiformis
CACCTTGCCCGGCGCTTTGAGCACACACGCCTCCGACACTCACCTTGCCCGGCGTTTTGAGCATGCGCACCTCTGCATGGACAGCGCTTTCCACTCTCCTGTTTTGTTTGTTTGATGATATTTTAGACTTCGGAACTGGCGCTACAGTACACGAGCATTGCAATGAAGGAGTAGACTGAGAACAAGATGACCCATTCAGGATTGATATTGGCTCTGGACAGTAGGGATCAGATGTTCCTGGTACTATGCCGGGTGATGGTGCAAATACATGTGATGATCGGCGCTCCTGATGTATAATGCTCCAGGCAGCTCAGCCAGCCACTGTGCCGGACTCACCTGCCATATCATCGGCATAGATTTCAAACAATCAGTCTGCGCTCAAGCAGGTAGTGCTCCGCACGCTGAGAGCTGCATTGATATGCGGCAGGTTGTTGTTGCGAGGCAAGCGCGCACGCAAGGGGTCCAGTCGGATGCTTCCTACGAGCAAACCAATGTTGTGCGGGCGCAATGGAGTAGAGGCATCAGTGCGGTGCTTGAGGCGCAGGCCAGACTGGAGAAGGGCCGGTGAGAGGAGTGGGAAGTCACGTGGATGTGGGCTGCAGAGGGTGAGAGGAGTGGGAAGTCACGTGGATGGAGGTGAGAGGAGTGGGAAGTCACGTGGATGTGGGCTGCAGAGGGTGAGAGGAGTGGGAAGTCACGTGGATGTGGGCTGCAGAGGGTGGACAATGTCGGGCTCTGCATCCTGGATAAAGTCTGGTGCATGTTCAAGCAGGTGCCAGGCTCATTCCGGAACCGCCTGAACTCACCCACTCTGCTTGCTTGCAGCCAGCACCCTCACTCCCATATCAGTCAATCTGACGTTTGACCTGAGCTGCAATGTGCTACCAGTTGCGTTTGTGGCGGCTTTTGGTCGCTTCAGCCACCACAATTCATAATACCGCACCACTCAGATTATAGAAATGGTTGATCCATACATTTGTTCCTAATAGCATGACAGTGTGGCAGTTCTCCTGCTTAGTGGCGTGCATGTGTGGCCGTTGATTTTGCTAGGGAGATATTTCACGGCTCGGCTGTGCCATGGATTCCCTGAAGGATGCTCGCAAGGTATCGCTGCCCGCGGAGGACACTTCATCTTTCTAGCATTTTACTTTGGCTCCATTCCTCATCTGCCAAAAGCACTCAGTGCAACACTTTTCATCGATTGTTTTTGCACACCGCCGAAGTGGATGCTCAAATCAGTCGTGGTGTGAAGTTTCAAATGTGCGTCCACGCGTGGACCAAAAGGCTTGGAGGGAGCCGCGAGCTGGGTCATCGCAGGGACAACGCTCCAAAGTCGAGGGGACTGATTTTCTTGGCTGTTCGTATCCGCGTTGATCCGTGGCTCACGCAAACGCAGTTCAGCCGCACCGAGCCGTCCGACTCTCCCAATCTCGGAGCGAGGCGCACCCGGGTGCAGCTAAGGAGTGCTCCTCACTATCTTCCAGCGAAGGCTAACATGCGGCGTATGGGGAGGGGTATGGGGAGGAGGGGGAGGGGCATGCGGGGCTACGTGGGCCTGGCAGCGGATGGAGCGCAGCCATGGCGCAAACCTCGAGCGAATGCGCGCCATTGCTGCGAGCTTTGCCCCGGAAGTGGCCTTGTGCGCCCCCGCAACCCATCCCACCGCCGCTCCATCCCAAGGGGGCATCCGACGGCTGCGATGCGGAGTCCGCAGATTGATCATCCGATGGCCGTGATGGGTTGATGCGGATTAATCATGATGCATTGTGTCAAGAGATCAGAGCATCTCTAGGGGCTCGCCACGGGTGCCTATACTCTGCATGTTCAGCAGAGGCCGGTGGCAGACAAATAGCACGCAGGCTTCCTGCACAAAGGGGCAGAAGGTGACGGGCGCCGGGGCGCCGCTGCGACTCGGGGAACAGATACGTGCGGTTGGACTTGCTCGAAGGGGTGGCAGCTTACCACTCGGGTGACTTGAAGAGCGCCGCCGCCTCGCTGGAGAGTGCTCGCCACAAGTGGGAGCGGCTGCAGCTGAAGGACGATGACGTGGTGCAGCTAATGGGCATGGGGTGCGAGCCTCTGTTTGGACTCCTCGCGGGCGGCGGCAACCCGCTTGAGCGCAACAGTCCCTCGCGAACCTTGAGGGGGGGCGAGAGGGCTGCGCCACCTGGGCGAGTGGGCTGCGCCGCCCGAGGCCAATGTGACGCACGCGCGCTGAGCATGCTCCACTCCGCGCTGTGTCACCACTCGGAGCCAATGGGACACGCGCGCTGAGCATGCTCCACTCCGCGCTGTGTCAACACTCGGATCCAATGGGACACGCGCGCTGAGCATGCTCCACTCCGCGCTGTGTCAACACTCGGAGCCAATGGGACACGCGCGCTGAGCATGCTCCACTCCGCGTTGTGTCACCACTCAGAGCCAATGGGACACGTGCGCTGAGCATGCTCCACTCCGCGCTGTGTCACCACTCAGAGCCAATGGGACGCGCGCGCTGAGCATGCTCCACTCCGCGCTGTGTCAACACTCGGAGCCAATGGGACACGCGCGCTGAGCATGCTCCACTCCGCGCTGTGTCAACACTCATTATTGTACGAAGCATGCACTCTCCCCCTCCCCCGCAGAGAGCACCGTACACAACAAGCAAGCAGAGGTCTTGGCAGATTCATATATTTCAATATATTAATTGCCACCGTCTGGCTTGTTCGGTCTCTCAGCATGTGGCATGAGTGTCTGTCTCCCTCTCCGTCAGGTGGAGCAGGTCTCTAAGAGTCTCGTGCACGAAGCTTCTAAGCTAGTTCTAGCAAGCTGGTCTGTCACCTCTGCTGCTCTGTCACCTCTGCTACTCTGTCACCTCTGCTGCTCTCTGGCAGCGGGTCTCTAGCAGCGGGTCTCTAGCAGCGGGTCTCTAGCAGCATACGCGCTCGAACTAGGTCCTCTGGCTCAGAAGCTTCCACGGTGCTACTCTTCTGAGACACTGCCGCCCAATCTGCAAAGCAGCCGCTCACCTGACAGACCTAACAGGCACCCAAAGCCACATGTGAAGGGGAGGGAATGTGCGAAGGAGCGTGCCGTCACCTCATGAGAGCTCCTTCGCGGCCTCCGCGAACGCGGCCGGAAGGATGAGCCGCTGCTCGTCGTCCAGCTCGCAGTACCTCTCCCAGCAGTCGGACTTCCAGTCCCCCTGCAGCTTGATGTAGAGCTTCTCCACCTTCAGCCGCATGGCTGCCGTGGCCCCGCCCCTACGGAGCGAGTGCCCGGCATACCGGGCTGGGTCCAGCCCCACCTGCACGGCCAGGCTCTTCAGCCCGGCCACCAGCGCCGCGTGCGACATGGGCACCAGCGCGCCCCGCTTGCCCCTCCCCTCCACCTGGAAGAGGGGCGCCTCCTCCGGCAATCCCTCCGTAGCTAGCATGAGCCGGCGGAGGGCCTCCACCGGGCACAGCCTCGACCCCGGCACCGCCACCAGTGGCACCCAGTGGTAGCGCTCCCCGCACTGGATGGTCTTCGAGTGTCGCACTCGGATCCACACCACATCTCCATCCTCTGCAAAGAGCACATCCTCTCTCACCAGCGCACCTCTGGCGTTCCACGCCTGGGACTTCCCCACGGTGAGGTTGTCCTTGCGGAACAAACCGTAGAACCCCACCAGGATGGCCGCCCACAGCGCCAAGCCCGTGATCGACTCCATGTCCGCGAACTCAGCCATGCGCGCCAAATCCCGCAAAGTGATGGACATCACCGGCTTAGCGGGCCGGTCCCACTGCCTGCGCACTCCCTGCAGAGCTGCCGCCACCCAGTACCTGTGAGCTACCGGCGTCCACTCCACCCCCTGCTGCAAGTGAAGGGACCGCACACCCGCCAGGTAGGACTTGATCGTCCCTGGCTGCACGAACCACGCCGAGAACGCAATGAAGCGCGCTAACGTGGCATCCGACGCCGGCAGCAATGGCTCCAGCGTGCCCAAGCACGCGAAGCGCACGCAGAACGTGAGGAAGGCCTTGACCCCCGTGTCGTAGGACCTCTGCGTGCTCTCGGCGTACGCCCCGTCCTGGTAGCGCTCCACCGCCACTGCCAGCTCCTCCAGCAGCTCCTCTGCGCCCCGATCACACCCAGTCAGGCAACTCCACTGGCTCCAGCGGCACGCGCACCACTAGCACATCCCACCGAGTGGGCCCCCACTCCGAGCGGCCCTTGCCGTCCAGCGCCGGCGCCGTGAAGAGCATCGTGCCCGCCCGGTACTTGCGCACCGGGCGGAACACCTCGCGCATCCCCGACACCAGCTCGTACGCCTCGTCCCCCTCCCACACCGGCACCAGGAAGCACCCGCCTGTGCCCATCTGCTGCCTGCGCTTGCACTTCAAGAAGTTGAGCAGGATCTCATACATCACCGAGAAGGGGAGGTTCGCCCACGTGTTGAGCCCGTCGAAGCTCTGCTTGCGCGCGTCATCCTCCGCGCTCCAACTCCGCACGCAGAAAGCGTTCGCCCGCGAGGACGCCACGCACGCGTCCAGAGTGAACGGTCCGAACTCCTCGTCCATCTCCGCGAACAGGACCGGGGAGAACTGCCAATCGTCCCGGTCCTGCCTCCACAGCACCTCCCGCTTGCGCATCGCCCACCGCATGTGGAACTCCTCGAGCTTCAGGCGCGAGAGCAAGTCCGCCAGAAGGTTGTCCTTGGACGAGATGTACTTTGGGCGCAGTCGAATGTCGTGCTGCGCGCAGAGGTAGAAGATCTTCCTCAGCAGCGGGATGTACTCGACCGGCCCCCAGAACTTGTCCACTTGCGTGAGCGCGCACTGGTTGTCGATCCTCACCACCAAAGTCCACCCCGACAGTCTGTGTGCCCACAGCGCCAGCGCCCACCACACGGCGAAGAGCTCGAGGTAGTTAATGTGGGACTTCGCCTTGCTCGTGAACGGGTAGAAGTCGCGCTGCGGCATCTCCGCCAAGTCCTCCCACGAGATGAGGAAGTAGTCGGGCTGGCAGTGTCCACCCATCCCTTTCCTCAACGACGCGTCCGTCGCGAAGGCGTCCTCGTGCACGTCCTCCTTGTGCAACACCACCTTGCGCCCGTTGTAGAGCCGGATGACGCGCTCCACCACCTTCAGGTCTTGCATGACGCCGGTGTTCACCGTCACGCGCGACCTGCCGGCTGTCGCCGCGACGAGCGCGAAGCCCTGCCGCGTGTAGAGCGACAGGCCCCACACCACCTGCGAGCAAAACGCCAGCAACCCGAGAAGCGACTCGAGCTTGCGCCTGCGCACCGGTCCTTTCGCTGCCTCCGCGCGCATCTCCCGCAGCTTGTCCGTCACCTGCTGCACGCGCTCCTCGTCGATCGACGCCGTACATGTCTCGCCGTCAGTGCACAACAACACGCCGAGGAACTCCATGCGTCGCGCTGGACCCTCACACTTAGCTCGATTCACCTTAAAGCCCAGCATGGTCACGAACTCGATCAAGAGGTCCATCATCTCCTGCGCCTCAGCTGCCGTGCGCGCCACCATGAAGAAATCGTCTAAGTACCCGACGCACGGCACCCCCTGCGCCTGCATCCACGCCACGATCGCCCGCGTGTAGCGCATGAAGATGCCTGGCAACGCGCGGTTCCCGAACGGGCTGCGCGTGTCCATGTACTGCTTGCCGCGCCACTGGAAGCACTGCGCTGCCCAGTACTGCGACGCGACGGGCAACGACCTGTACGCCTCCTCCAGGTCCACCTTCACCATGTACATGCCCGGTCGTAGCAGCGAGTACGCGTCCTTGACTGTCGTGAACTCGTCCTTCTAGAGCTCGATCCAGTCGTTGACGCCGACGAACGAAGGTCGCGAGTAGTCCCAAACGGGACGGTACTTGAGCTTCCCCTTGCGGAGTCGCTCTACCATCCCGAGGGCTGAAACGCCCCGCGGTAGCCAATCGCGAGCGTCGAAGATCCTCCCCGCGGCCATCTCCTTCGCGAGCTCCGCGGTCATCGCCTCCGCGTGCTCGTCTCCAACGTAATTCTCCACGACGTACGGCTCGTCCGGCTCCTCGCCTGCAAAGGGGAAACCGACGCCACATGCCGCACCTCGCACCAGGAAAGCCACGTCTGGCCAATCCTTCAGCGCCTCTGCGAGCAGGTGCGCTCTCTCCGACATCAGCGGTACCTGCGCTCCCACATCGCGCACCTCCTGCTGGAAGCGAGCGCGCTCCTCCTCCGTCGTGCCCGTACCGGAAAGGCCCCGCGCCTTGGCGCCCTCCACGATCGCTGCACGCAATGCCGGCCACCTCGCCGACCTCGACTCCGCCACCGCCGGGTAGTGCTCACCGCACCCGGTACCCGCCGGGGACACCGCCGGCACCGGCGCCGCAGCCGGCGCCGCCGGTAACGGTGCCCCCGCTGCATCCCACACCGGCGCTACCAGCAGCCTCCGAAGCCGTGCCCACCACGGCTCCGCGTCCTCCACCTGCATCTCGCACACCTCGCCTGCAGGCTCGGGCTCCCGATCGCCGCTCGCCATCGCCACGCCATCCGCGCGCTCCTCCTCCGGCTCCACGACGATCTCCCCCTCTGGCGCCCCCTGCGCCCCTCCGCCACCTTCCGGCTCCCCCGGGGGCGTGGCCTCCCCCGGGCTCCACCGCCCGTCCCGTCAGCGGCCACCCGCAGGCGCCGCGCACTCGTGCCCATCGTAGTGCGCGTGGCCCTTGTCGCCGCACTTCGTGCACTTGTGCGTGAACTTGCAGTTCTTGCGGTTGCATCCTGCAGCAGAGTTGAATGAGAAGCACGCACCCGACTTGATGGCATCACGCCCCTTGCTACCGTCCCCTCCTCCGCGGTGCTGCTGCGCGCCCTCCTTCGGCTCGGCGTCCGCTGACGGGCTCTGCGTCTTGCGGGAGTACTTACTCCCGCCTCCTCCCCAGCTGCTGCCTCCGCTGCTGCTGCCTCCACCACCCGCGCCCTTCATCTTGATGCCTTTGTCGCGCTTGTACATCTCCCAGTGGGCGGTGTACGACACAAGCTCGAAGGTCGTGGAGGCCTCCTTCTCCATCCGTACGCAGAGGTGGTCGTAGAACTTGCGGAGGTGGTCCCACGCGTAATCGAACGACATCAGGCGCATCCACTTCCGGAACTGCAAGAGTAGGTCCCGTGCGTCCTCGGGGGCCTTGCACGCCAGCAATGTGAAGTTCTCGTCCCACTCGTCGAAACTCCGGCAGTGCTTCGCCTTGGCCTCCAGCACCAGGCCCTTCTTGGCGTCCAATCGCCACTCCGCGGCCCCTTCCTCGTAGTCGCCCCCGGGACGCGACACTCGGATGTCCATCCCCTTTAGCGCACCACCTGCGGGGAGGAAGGGTCTGGCAGGTACGGCAATCTCACCTGGCGGGCGCGTGATGTCCTTCACCGCCAGGCTGCCGTCCAGTGCTCGCCGCAGCTCCTCGTCAGTCGCCGTGCGGAGGGAGCCGAACCGCGCCTTCGCTGCCGCCCGCTTGCGCTCCTCACTCTCGCTGTCCTCGCCATCCGACTCGACGTGCTGCCTCACCGCTCGCCGCTTCTTGCTCTTCGCAGCCGCTGCCGCCCACTCCTCATCGAAAGCCGGCTGCGCGATCCCTGGCACACCTGCCAACGCCTGCTGCATGTCCGCCAGCTCCTCAAGCGCGAGGACGATGTACGCGTAGAGATGCTTCGTGCGCACCTTCACGTGCTCCGGGAGCTCCTCCAGCCCGCACTGCTCCACCTTGCACTCGGGAAACTTGCTGTCCACCAGCTCGAATTCCCACGGCTCCACCCGCCTCGCCGGGTGCCGCCCGAAGCTGTGCTTCACCCGCGCTAGATCGGCTGCTTGGCGCGCCACGGTAGGAAAACTGTGGACTCTGAGACAGTGTTAAAGACAGAGAGCTCAAAAGACAAATTCAATGACGGTATGACAGTATGACAGTATGACAGTATGACAGTATGACAGAGTACAGTACTATGTGTAAAGGTGAACAGAACAATGATGACAATGAGATTACAAGAGACAGAAGATCAATTCAAAATGGATACAGTATCTGTCACAAGAACACAAGAGTACTAGTACGAGTATAGAAGTAGCTATGACTGAGTAACAGTGAGCACTTGAACAGTGCTATGTGATATAAGCACTGTGTGTAACGAACAAACACCATTATCAGTTTAAATCAATCAACAGTGTGTGTGCGTATAAGTGTGTGTTCGCACACTTTCTACTAGATATATGAAGTTAGTAGAAGTTGATTATCCTAGGTTATGGGCCTGATATAGGTCTGATAGTGTAGATACAGCCGTCATGGCGGACGTAAAGTATCCTACGAGGGAATCGCAGCTTCAGGAATTGGTAGAGCAGCAGGCTAGTTTTATGAAATCAATGGAAGCGACAATTCAGGCTTTGATTTCAGAGAAGAAGGAGTCTGGGAAATCGACAGAGAATGAAGAAGCTGCGTCGAGTGCAATGAGCACTGCCAACGCACAGAAGACAGTTCAGTGCGTTGTGAAGTTGTTGGGTACGACGAAGTACACGGGTACAGAGAGGAATCAGTATGAGTCCTGGGTACAATTTAAGACACAGTTAGAGTCAGCAGTCACGTTTTATCCTGAGCTGCTAGAACTGGTGTGCGACTATCACGTGTCAGATATTGCAGATATCAAAGGACTGAACGTGTTTATGCCTAAATCGAAAGGATATGGCAACACAGCTGCAGAGGAGAAGCCTGCGTTACAGGCAGAGGACGAGGACGTTTTTGAAGAGGTCTTGGACGACAACGGCAGTTTTGTTACTGTGCCAGGTTCTGCGAGTATGGCCAGTACAATTTTGTCAGCTATTTTGAAGCAGGTGACAGCTGGGGACGCCTTTGACGTTGTACGACGCTGTGGTAACGACGGGTTGAAGGCGTTCAGGAAACTGAAGTGTAAAGTGGAGCCGCAGCTGTTTGGTCAACTCGCGGGCTCAATGAAGAAGCTATGCAAGCTGTCGGTGAACGCCAATGAGGACCCGGTGAAGCAGTTGGGATATTTTGGTGACGTTATGTGCTCAGTGGCCAACTATGGGGGTGCGAAGCTTGACCCGACAACTGTGGAGGTGCTGGTGACTGCTCTGGCTGTTGCGGCTATGCCTATGGAGTATTCGCAGGTGGTTGCGGATATCAGTAAGGAACGACGACCTTCGTTTGATATGCTTATGCAGAGGTCTGAGTATTTCTATGTGAATGTCGTACAGCAATCGGCGGTTCATTCATCGAGTATTGTGGGAGCTACTGTGGACGAGGAGGCTGTTGCAGTGGCAAGAGCACTGGTTGCGGACAGAAGGAGGCAGAGCGAGGAGAAGAGGTTCAATGACGGGAAGAAATTGATATGTCCTACGTGCTCTGGTGTACACTCTGCAGAAAAGTGCTGGATAAGCAACCCGGCAGGTATGGAGGAGTTCATCAAGCTCAATCCTGCTAAGGAGAAAGGGGTTCGTGAGAACTATGCGCGGAGGTTGAAGAAAATCGCGGCGAAGAAGTCACCTGACGCGGTAGCAGCGACGGTGGAGAATGGACCTTCATCGAGTTCAGCGAGGCCGCGTCGTACGGAAGTTTCTGCGGAGGAGCTGTGGAGCTTGGAGAATCATGAAGAAGTTCATGTTGCCTGTCCGGTGGTCGCTACAGTGGCAAACCAGAAGGTGGTATACACTGGTGAGGTATTGGAGGACACCTGGGTGTACGGTGTGTACGACAGAGACAAGGAGAATGACGCACTAGTGCAGAAGGAGTACTATGAGGACTCGGTGCATGAGGAAGACCTGTGTGCAGCAACTGTGGTGGACTCTGAGAGAGAGCTGTATTTTGTTAGCATGGCCACGAGGTCTATTTTTAATGACCTGTCTATGTTTGAGGGCGCTCAGGTGAACGCGTCATCAGCGGTGGCGTTCAAGGTCATGGCTGGAGAGGTGACGACGTCTCGTGGGGGAGGCCGTGGGTATATTACCTTGTGGAATCGGGTGACGAAGAAGGCTGACGTGCTGTTGGTAGAGGCGCAGTATGTGCCTGAGTCCCCCTTCAATCTGGTATCCGCGGTGAGCCTGGAGGACAAGTACGGTTTGTATGCACAGTTTGGGGACCGTGTGCTGAAGGACAAGAAGAATCTGTGCGAGTACGACGTCTGTAGAAAGGGGAACGTGTATGTTTTACCTGAGGTTGTCGTACAGGAGGCGGCGCTGCCGGGGGTGGAGTGCGGCAAGAAGAAGAGTAGTCCGGTGAGGGACAAATGCAACTGGAAGTTCACCGAGTTCCAGAGGTGGAACATTGAGAAGGGGCCCTTTCATCTGGATATGTGTGCTGACGAGCACAATCGGCAGGTGAGCGAGTACTACTCGTTGGTGAACTCGGTGTTTCTTCATTGTCTGACGGGACGCAGCTTCTGGGGTAATCCACCGTACGACGATATGTTCATTGAGAGACTGCTGACCAAGATACTCATGGACTTTCCTAAGGACCCCGTGAACACGAAGTTTATGCTTGTGGTGCCGTACAAGCCAAATGCTGCGTGGTGGAGTTTGACGACGAAGTTCGAGGAGTTGCACGTATACTCGAAGGGCAGCGTGATATTCTCAGCGAGAACGGATCAGTGCTATAACGTGTCTGAGCTGGAGGAGTCCGAGCTTGGTCGTGTTTTTATCCAGGGGACTCCGTGGCCAGTGGTTGTGCTGTATCTTGATCAGTATGTGGTCCCGAGGGTGGACGTGAAGGTTGTTGCACATCTCAGGCTTGGTCATGCTTGTGACAAGTATGTGGAGGTCATGGACCTTCAGGGGTTGGACCTTGGGGTCAACTCTGAGGAATTGAGGGACAACAATGTACTGAGCTGTTCGGTGAACTGTATGGCGTGCCAGGTGGCGGCGCCGAAGAGGCCATCACAGACGACAGATAGGGGAAGGGTCCCGAAGTCTGTACGGAAGGTGGTGGACAAGAGGGAGGTGTCTGTCAAGATGGGGCAGCTGACGTTCACTGACCATGGCGGACCGTTCGTGACATCTACAAAAGGTTATCGTGGGTACACTATTCACGTGGATGACTTTTCTGACGTGTGTCACTTCTATGTCTGGAAACAGAAGCTGGAGTATGTGGACGCTCTGGAGGACTATCGCAAAATGGTGAGGGCGACTGGGCGAGTGTTCCTTGAGGAGGAGACTCGTGTTGAGCAGGTGGTGTACGACTTGGACGTGCTGGTGTTGCACTCTGACAATGACTCTACCATCGTGTCTGGAAAGACCAAGAAGTACTGTGAGGACAATGCTATTGTGCAGAGGACAACGTCACCGTACTTGCACGAGAACAATGCCAGGGCGGAGACCATGAACAAGTTTCTGCAGACGAAGGCGAGGGCTATGTTGGCGACTGCTGGTTTGCCCGCGACTATGTGGCCTTTGGCTATGAGGCACGCTGTGTATCTTATCAATCGACTTTGCAAGGCTGGGCTGGGTATGCAGTCCAGCTTGCAGGTGCTGAACCAGAAGTACGATCTGTATGTGCTACGAGTGTTTGGTTGTCGTGCGTACGCTTTCATCGACGCGAGCTTGCGTTCCAAACTGGCTGATCGGGCTACTCCTTTGATCTACGTGGGACACGAAGAGAGATCTACGGCTTATCTGCTTTACAGCCAGGACAAGGAGAAGGTGGTCAGAAGTGGTATGGTCCGGTTCGACGAGCGCGTTGATCAGTATGGAAAGCTGGTGATGTCCTGGGATCCCTCTATGCTGACACCGTTGAGATCGTTGTACGACTGCGAGGCTCTGGATGGAAACTTCGTTACAGCGTTTGGGGGTACAACGACAGTGATACTGGAACTGCGTGCCTACGTGGAGCCAAAGGGTGATGAGTTCACTGGTGTAGTGAAGTTGAAAAGTGCTGGTGGAAAAACATTTTGGACACCGGTGAGTGTGTTTCTGGAAGCACGGGTGGAGCATCTTGAGCTGTTGTTTGAGTTTCGTGTGAAGTTGACAGTGAACTCATTCTATCCTTTGTTTGAGAAGGTGGAGTTGCAGCAGTCAGGAGGAGGTGAATGGGAGGCAGCAGTGGTGTGTGCTACGGCACGAGAGGATCACGTGTTGCCGTATCAGGTGATATTGGAACGTCATGCTGGAGTGAGTGGCTCGGCAGTTGATGTGTGTGAGGCTCGAGTGAGGTTTGAGAATCGTCATGTTGCTTTGGCAGCTCGTGAGGAGAAATTGACGGGGTTGCCAGTTGGAGTGACCGAGCCGAAAGGATGGGTTCAGTTGTTGAAGGGACCTGACGCAGTGCAGTGGCAGGAGTCAGATCACAAGGAGGAGTGTGCTCTTATTGACGTGAAGAAGGCAATCGCGCCGGTGGAGTCGGTACCTGCTGGTGAGAAGGTAATGCGCATGACGGCTGTGTACAAAGCGAAGCTGGACTCTGCTGGAGAGGTGACTGAGAGGAAGACCAGATGGGTGGTGTGTGGTAATGGTCAGCAGCATGGGGTGCACTATGAGGACGTGTATGCTCCGTGTACACAGTTGTCAACGTTGAGAATTCTTATTCAGCTCAGTTTGGTGTTGGGACTATTGGTGTTTGCTCTGGACGTCATCACCTGCTTTTTGAATGGAGAGCTGGACGTGTACACTCCTATGTATGTCAGCTGGCCTAATGCACGGACAGTACGGGGAGTACTGTATGGAATGTTGCAGAAGAGTGTGTACGGCTTGAAACAGGCACCGCGCATCTGGTACAAGACGAGCAAGAACTTTCTGCTGGCTTATGACAGCAGGCTTCGGGTGTCCAACATTGACCCGTGTCTCTTTTACATCTGGCAGCTTGGTACACTGGTGGTGTTTGTGTATGTACACGTGGATGACTACACTGTGTTCACTTCATCAGTGGAGTGGAAGGTGGAATTCTTCAAAGCATTCAGTGAGAAGTATCCGAGTAAGGACAAGGGCCCGTTGGTGGAGTTGCTGGGCATGAGTATGACTTTCAGTGACTATGGTCTTGTCAGGGAGTGCCAAATCAGTCAGGTTGGGCTGATACAGCGTATGCTGGAGAGGTATTCTATGCAGGACTGCAATCCGTGTATGACACCTATGGAGCCCAGACTGTCTTTGTTGCCAGTGGACTCGGAGGAGAAGTTGGAGAAGCTTCCTTATGTCAACCTGGTGATGGAACTGATGTGGCTGGCACGTTGCTCACGGCCTGATATTCTGACAGCAGTCTGTTATTTGGCCAGGTTCTCTCACTGCTATGGGCAGGAGCATTGGCAGCATTTGAAACGTGTGCTGAGATATTTGAAGGGAACTGTGCATGTTTGTTTGACTTTGCAGTGTAGTTCGCCAGCTTCACTGACTGCTGAGTTGATAGTGACAGCTTATACAGACGCGGACCATGCTGCAGATAAAGTGACCAGGCGCTCTGTTACAGGTTCATTGGTGCGACTGAATGGAAGCACTGTCATGTATTCGTCTAAGTTGCAGAAGACAGTTGCAGTTAGCACAGCAGAGGCAGAACTGATAGCGCTGTCAGAATGTGCAAGGGACGTAGAGTATGTTGTAAATCTGCTGTCTGAATTTTCGCCTGTCAAGCAACCTGTGACAATTCATGGAGATAATCATGCTTCGGTGGCACAGGCAGAAAATGTTCTGAACAATGCAGCGACACGTCATGTGGCAGTGAGGAATCGATATGTGGCAAAGTTGGTAGAGCTGGGTAGAGTTGTTATTGCAAAAGTGCCTACGAAGGAAAATTTGGCAGACTTCTTTACCAAAAGTCTAGCTTTGGACCGTTTTCAGGTACTCAGTGCTGTGGTATTGAGATATTTTCGAAGAGCATGAGTAAGGAGGAGTAGGAAAACTGTGGACTCTGAGACAGTGTTAAAGACAGAGAGCTCAAAAGACAAATTCAATGACTGTATGACTGTATGACAGTATGACAGTATGACAGTATGACAGAGTACAGTACTATGTGTAAAGGTGAACAGAACAATGATGACAATGAGATTACAAGAGACAGAAGATCAATTCAAAATGGATACAGTATCTGTCACAAGAACACAAGAGTACTAGTACGAGTATAGAAGTAGCTATGACTGAGTAACAGTGAGCACTTGAAAAGTGCTATGTGATATAAGCACTGTGTGTAACGAACAAACACCATTATCAGTTTAAATCAATCAACAGTGTGTGTGCGTATGAGTGTGTGTTCGTACACTTTCTACTAGATATATGAAGTTAGTAGAAGTTGATTATCCTACACGGCCACTCTGATCTCGGTGATCACGCGCTCACACTCCGCCCATGACCACCCCTTGCGCTTCGAAAATAATAATTTGGGTTATTGTAGAAGCAATGCGCGCGAACCCTAAGTGTAGGGTCGCCAGTTCCGTCTGCCAGATCGATGCCACACCGTTGTCTGTGGCATCGGGACGGGGGGAGTCACCGATCGCCGTGATCGGTGACACGTGACACGTCTGGGCTTGACACGAGAAGTTGGTTGTTAACAACTTTCTTAGGGAGTGTCAAGCAGTTTTTCGGAATCTCAGCCTCAGGAGCAACGCTCCATCTCTGTTCTTCCTTTCTTTTTGATTCCGAAAACGTATTCGCAAAATTATTAGATATCGCGCAGCGAATATCGTATATTTTCGCTCTGTTTACGTGGATGTCTGGACAGTTGCAAGCTGGGCCCAGAGGATCGTACGGACAGCCCACGGAGAAAGACGCGGGAACGCAAACCGACATCGCAGGGGTGCGCGCGCCTTTGGAGGATCGTACAGACAGGAGGGACTGGTCGCACCCAGTTTTCGTGCCCTGCAAGTGCAAGTTCGACTGTCCGTACTGGGACCCGCGTGATCCGTATGAGGGGTACGTTTTCCGTACGCACGGGTACCGGTGATCGAGCTGGAGGTGCCGGAAGCAGATTCTACTTTTCCGTGCTTCGTGTGCTGGGAGAGCGACGTGTTCTCTCACGCTAAGTGGCAAACTTGGGAGCCGATCCTGAACCCGCTGCGCCGCAGAGACGGGCGCGCTTTCGTGAAGACCAACCTTTGCGCGATTTGCGCGGGAGAGGTGTGGGAGACAGACTCGGACAGCGTCTGGTTGCCGATCGGCAGAGGTACAACTTTTGGCCTGCGAGAAGAGCTTGGTAGACATGGCAGGTCAACGAGGAGAAGGCGGGAAACGGAGGCTGTCGTCGCCGGAGGTGAACCGGACGCTAGATCAGTACCGGCGGGCGGCGGTCTGGTGTACCAGAACCAGGATCGCAGCGGTGGAGAGGCTGCTCGTGCTGGCTCATCCCTCCAGGCCAACGACGAAGAGCGAGGTGCTGGAGGATCGGAAGGACATGTTGATCGAGTTCCAGCGGCTGGAGGAGGCGATCGTGGGGGACATGCCGAGGGACCTGGAGGGCCCCACCGACGATCTGGTGGAAGTGGGGCTCCTTAAGACTAACCGGCGAGTGGTGCGCGGTGAGGGGCCATTGGGGGAGCCAGGAGACAGGTGGGAGAGCCTGCGCGGAGTGGCAGCGAAGGAGCGACGCAGGGTCATGGCGTGGGCGACGGCGGCGAGGGACATGCAGCAGGAGACGCGGCCAGGATCGCAGCCGTCTCCGAACGGGAGCGGCAGCCCCGGGTCTTCGGGGCCCTCGCCCAGAGGCGTGCTGCGCACGGAGGATGAGGTGCAGCGCATGGTGGACGCGGCGGTTGCGGCGGCGCTGGCGGGGCGTGGCCCGATCAGCCAAGGCGGCAGCGGTAAGGAGCGTGATCCACCCGTGTCACTGCGAGATGTGGCGCGGGCGTCGGCGGGGGTCATGGAAGCGCCGAGGGTGGTCATGGACGGAGTGCGAGCGCGTGATCACGGAGATCAGGGTGGCCGCGGCGCGCCAGGCAGCCGAGCTGGCGCGGGTGAAGCACAACTTTGGGCAGCACCCGGCGAGGCGAGTGGAGCCATGGGAGTTCGAGCTGCTGGACAGCAAGTTCCTCGCGTGCAGGCAGGAGCAGTGCGGGTTGGAGGAGCTCCCGGAGAGCAAGAAGGTGCGCACAAAACATCTCCATGCGTACATCGACCTCGCACTACGGGAGCTGGCGGACATGCAGCGGGCGCTGGCAGGCGTGCCGGGGATCGAGCAGCCGGTGTTCGACGAGGAGTGGGCGGCAGCGGCCGCAGCGAGCAGGAAGAGGCGAGCGGTGCGGCAGCCCAGCGGGTCGGACGGTGAGGACAGCGAGAGCGAGGAGAAGAAGCGGGCGGCAGCGAAGGCGCGATTCGGGTCCCTTCGTACGGCGACGGACGAGGAGC